>PVHP010020772.1:0-30255 GCA_004024765.1 Zapus hudsonius | reverse complement strand
AAAAAAAAAAAAAAAAACCTCTGATGCTTGGTCCTTCTGAACTTGGCCCTCATTCTCTCCCAATGAAGAGGTCAGCTCTCAGTCTGACTGAAAGGATGTCACATTGAGCCAAACTCTTGGGCAGCCCTGTCAGTGTTCTGCCTATCATGGGGGCAAAGGGACATCGGCCCTCTGGTGGCAGTATTGTTTCTCAGACTAAATATGTCTTCATCGCCAGTAACAGTAACTTGCCTATCTCAGCCCTTAGCTGTGGCACCGTCACTGTGCAGGTTGAGTGGGAAGGAGAAGTTCTGGAGGCTTGTTGAATAAACCATCACAGAATGGGTAGAGCCATGTGTGCCCATCAAACTACAGATTCTTCTACCTAAAGAAGCGTCATTATCTGTTCCACACCGGCACTGTGTTGCAGGGGTTAGAAAACCTGATCTGAAGAAACAAGAGGGTGAACCCTGATATAATCCTGCTCTTCCAATTACGGGAAGGAAGGGGCCGGATGCTGGCTGCTCTGTTCACTAAAAACAGAGCAGATAGAAAGGGTTTTTATATCATGGAATTCTTACACTTGATCCAATGGGTATTTTGACATGGATATAAGATAGTCATGTATTTATTTTATTTTATTTTATTTTATTTTTTATTGTCCATAATGAGTTACATTATTTATTGGGCAAACAATGAGATGTTATCCCCAATGCCCCCCCTTCCCCATCCTCAATCAACTGGATAACCTCCTCCATGGGTAGACTGGATCAGTCCTTGTGACAGGGGACCATGGATAGCCTAGTATTCAGCCAGGTTCTCCTGGCCCTAGTGTGTTGTTACTGAGGGGTGCTATGCCTCTGGATAGTCTCCCCCACCACTCTCTCTTCTGCTCAGTTCCCTGAGTCGTGGTGGATGAGTATTAAGGCTGCTTTAATGTTGTGAGTTTAGGGGTCTTTATGTCAAAAATCATTGGTTTCTGTCTCACTGGCTTATCCTGTGTTGATTGAATGGCTGGTATTAAAACAGGTTCATAGACATTCTTTAGAAGCTCATGCATAGCAAATGGGTAGAAAGGCATATGGCAGGGCCAGACAGACAGAGCTCAGTATCACGTGTTGACTGTGCTGTCTCAGCCCCTTGTCCTGGCAAAGCTAAAGAAACTCCTGCTGTAATCCCCCATCCCCCCACCCTTTAAAAAGCAGCCTCTGGTTAGGAAGATTGCTCAGTGGTTACACCACTTGCTATGCAGCATGAAGACTGGAGTTCAGGCCACAGTGTACACACACACACTGAAAATTAAAAAAAAAACAGCCCCACCCATCAAGATGGCCACAGAAGTTGGGCTCCTCTTCACCTCCTCCAAAGACTACTTCCCACCTCGAGAGCACACATAGCCTTTGTCTTTCCTCTTTTTTTTTAAATTTAAATTTAAATTTATTTATTTGCAAGCAGAAAGAAACAGACACATATAGAGAGAGAGTCAGAGAGAGAATGGACATGCCGGGGCTCATGGCCACTGAAAATGAACTCCAGATGAATGCGCCCCTTTTGTGCATCTGGCTTTACATGGGTACTGGAGAATCAAACTCAGTTCATTAGGTTTTGCAGGCAAGCGCCTTAGCTGCTGAGCCATCTCTCCAGCCCTTTCTTCTTTTTTAATTTTTTTAAAAAATATTTTATTCATTTTCAAGCAGAGAGATACAGAGAGAGAGGAGAGAGAGAGAGAGAGAGAGAGAGAGAGAGAGAGAGAGAGAGAGAGAGAGAGAGAGAGAGAGAGAGAGAGAGAGAGAGAGAGAGAGAGCACCAGGGCCACCACCTTGTGGGCCTGGCTTATGTGGGTCCTGGGGAATTGAACCCAGGGCCTTAGGCACTTGAGGCAAGTGTCTTAACTGCTGAGCCATCTCTCCAGTCCTAATTTTTTAAAATTATTGTGTGTGTGTGTGTGTGTGTGTGTGTGTGTGTGTGTGGGCGCGCGCACACACACACACACATACCATGGTGTGGGTATAGAGGTCAGTCCTCGCCTGTCACCTCATCTGAGGCAAGGTTTCTCACTCTGGATCCTGAATCTGCTCTTCTTCACCACATTCTCACAGGCTTCCTAGAAATTCTCCTTCCTCTGCCTCCCATCGCACAGTCAGTATCCGCATGCTGCGCTTCCAGAAGCCTACCATGGCTTTTGACTTTTGACATGGGCTCTGGAGATCAAACTCGGGCACTCCAGCTTGAGCTTCGAGCACTTTATCCCCTGAGCCATCTCCCCAGTCCCCCTCTGTCTTTTCTGCAAGCTCTAAGTAGAAAGACAACTACCGGTGTGTGAACATCACGTTATGATCTTTGAGGCTGGCTGAGAGAGACACAGGACCCTTGTGAGCAAGAATCTGAGGGCAAACGTGACAGTGTGGATATGCAGAAGCTAACAAGTTTCAGGGCTGTTACTATTGTAACTGCAATGTAATGGATATAACTTTCTTTATTTTGATAAATAAACATTCATCAAATACCTATGTCACTTGGTCTTGGGAATACAAGATCAATAAGGACCTTTGCCTTTGAGGGATCAGACATTTAGCAAGCCAGACTAATGTGTAAACAAATAATAGATTACAGTACTTCCTCCTTGTCTACTGGGGGTACATTCTCAGATGTTGCTTAGAGGCTTGAAACTGTAGGAATAGCAAAACCTATATATATATATATATATATATATATATATATATATATATATATATATTTCTCCTATGTATACATACCTATGATAAAGTCCCAATTATAAATTGGGCATAGTAAGAGGTTACCAATAATAAAATAGAAAAATTATAACAATGTACTATAAAATATTTTTAAAAGAATATGAATTGCTTACTTCTATGTGAGTAAGGGAAGACAGCTGTATGGCAATCTCTGAAATGCCCCTGAGAGGTTTTCTTACTGAGCTGTAGACACCAGAAAAGAGATGCTGTTTGGATGCTTCTTCAGGCCTGGTATTGTCCTAGATGCTGGAGAGACATGTGAAGAAGAGAACACGGGCAGGCCTGCTTCATGAGCTTCCAAGAAGGTGGACATGCCTTGCTCTCTCTAGGGATCTCAGACTGAACTTGAAACTGAGTGTGAAGACAGGACTCTTTTTAAAAAATATTTTATTTTATTGGCAAGCAGAGAGAGAATATGAGGAAGGGTGCACCAGGGCCCAGTGCCATTGCAAACGAACTCCAGACACTTTGTGCATCTGGCTTTGCATGGGTACTGGGGAATTGAACCTGAGCTGTCAGGCTTTCCAAGCAAGTGCCTTTAATCACTGAGCCATCTCCCCAGCCCAAAGACAGGAGGAGAGTTTTGAGACTTTTATGGAGAAAAGAGAGGAAGGCTTTCTACACAGAAGGGGCAGAGGCATGAAAGCATATGGCCTTACTGTTTTATAACCTCAGCCCCACCTGCCCTTTCAACTCAGATTCCCAGGTTATATAGCTAACGGAAAATAATACTGTATTGTAGAGATATCCTACAAACATTAACTGAGGTCTTTAGGCTAGAGCCCAAGAGTTAGAATATTCTCACAAGTTGACACTAGACTAACCTAATCCTTAAGCCTAGAGATTCTGACTGACACCCTGTGCTATAGCTTGGATCTCAAGTGTCTCCCAAAGGTCCCTGTGGTAAAGGCTTGGTGTCCAGGGTGAGGTTATCAGAAGTGAGCAAACCTTTAAGAGGCAGGCATGGGGGACAGTCTTCTGGATGTTGAGGGCATGCCCTTTGAAGGGATTGTGGGGCTCAAGACCCGTCCCCTCTCTCTCTCTCTCTCTCTCTCTCTCTCTCTCTCTCTCTCTCACACACACACACACACACACACACACACACACACACACACACACACACACTTCCTGGCCTTTGAGGTGAGAAGTTTTGTTCCATTATGTGTTCCTCAATATAGTAATTTACCTCTGCACAGGCCAAAAAGTAGAAACGCCAATCAACCATGGACTGGAACCTTCAAAACTATGAGCCAACATAGACCTCTCCTCTTTATAAGTTTACTACCTCGGGTATTTAGTCATGGCAATGAAATGCTGATGAACACAGCATATACACATTGACAAGATGCTGGCTTGGATTTCAGCAAATTCCAGAGCTGCAATTTCTATGAATTGTCTCACTCCACTTCAAGAAAGATAGCATTGGTAACTCTTTCCTCAAAGTCTGTGTCTTCAAAATTGAGTGAAAAGCCAGTGATTACCAGTGTCAGTAGATACTCATATAATTTAATCTCCATAATGGATCTTTTTAAATGTATCATTCTTTCCAAGCCAGATTTCTCAGTGCTCATGTCCCTGGTGAGGAGTCAATTTTATTTCTCTCGCCTTGTGTAATTTCCTTCCTGAAATCAAGAATATAAAATGCACTGTGTATAAAAAAAACAACCCACATAACAGGAAGAAGGTTCCTCCTTGTCCACTTAAATATTCATGACAACTTGCATCTTGGTTCAAAAAGACACTTGTTTATTTAGATAAGATTTAATTTATTCATAATTTACCTCAATTTGCAGAAGCATGCATGTACATTTCAGCGTAATACATAAAACATTGCCAAGGCACGCAAACTGTCCGGCGACGGCCGTGGATGTTTTAGACAGATAACACATTTCCACAGAGCAGAGACCTCCACACAATAGGCTGAGATGTGCTGACTCATCTCCATATTTTAACCCAAGACAAATTTCTCATTAAAAATATAATGTATATAAAATTATAAAGGGACGTTGAAGAATAGCTTTCTGGAACCAATGCATTTTCCCCAGTTTTCTATGGTCAGGAGTCACTTCCTTCATTGTGAGACATCCACCCCCCCCCCTTTACTCTTCCAAACAAACAAAACAAACTTTTCAATGCCGCCCATACTTCCAAAGCTAATAAACGCTTTTCTTACATTCATAATACTGAATCATTCATCCCACGACTAGTAATGGTCCATTTGGTCCCTCATAAAACTGTTCTAGACTCTTTCAGCAACTGAGTACAGAGCCTGATCTTCAAAAAAAAAACCGGGTCTAGGAAGGTTCCTTCCTGTTTGGCCACACCAGCCCTGACTCTGGCATAATGAGCATCACCGGTAAATGCTGATGACACTGACAATCAGTATTTTTCAGCAACACTTGGAAATTCTTAGAATTAGAGACAAAAGGTAACTTTCTATGAACATGTTTTCTGCATGCTTATGAACCTGACATGCTCTTCACCTTGTTTCTAGCAACGAAGCCGTGGCTGCATGGAGTGAGCTGAGGGCATGGGTTTTCATTTCCGATAGGTGAAGTCTCTTCAATCAAGAGGGAACCAAGTTTATAGACTTTGGAACAGGACTGCGTAAGAGGCCGAGGCTTAAAGGAAAGGGATTTGTTTGGAGTCCTTGCTACCTAAACGCATTAAAACTTTATAATGCCAACCAAGTCCCATTTTTCTTTATTTATGGATCATATATTTCCTCCTTTATTACCACTATACATTTTTCCAACCTGACAGCTGATAACACCAAAGATTCACTGCTAGCAAAAAAATTCCATTCACCACTCTGCAAGATAATAATTTTAGAATTAAAACGAAAAAATATATACACATATATGTAAAAATATCCATATTTATTTTTAGCCTTCAAATTCACACTCCCTACTGAATATAAATTTGGAATTTGGAATCACAAGTTCTGATTACAGGGGAGTCTTGTAAAAAATATACATATATATATATATATATATATCCTTCAAGCAACCTATTGTACCTCTTAACTATTAAAAGAGAAGAAATAGCAAAGCAGGGTATCTTGATTTCTCCAGAGTTGGTGCAATTTAATTTCAATTTGTCAAATGTGGCACAATGGTGAAGATTTGTTTGTCCCTTTGATTTATTAGAAATATTCTGAAAGAGGCGGTCTGTCTGTCACATAGGTGATGGCAGCAGCCAGACTTCTCGAACCCTCCCTTGGCTTGCCATCAAAATCCATGGGAAGGGTAAAAACAATCTAAGAGATATCAGCCACAAAGGGGAGAAGAAAGAGAGAAATCAATGTGTTTTAAACGTGATGACAGGATGGGTTGTTTAAATTGCTTCTACGCATTGATTTAAAGCAAGCCCAGAAGAAACCTCTATTATATTAACAATCTTTCCCCTTCGTTTCAATCATTGGAGTTGCTGTATCTTATTACCTTTCAGACAGATGATGTCCAAATATAATGTTGAGTAGGATTTTTTATGATTATTATTTGTTGGAGGAATGATAGGCAATGACTTAGAGGTCTGGGGACAGAATTAGTAACATAAATAATGTAGATTCCGAATAACCTAAGATAACAATAAATCACCATGCACTTAACTGCACATTATATCCTAAGTATATTTCTGAAAATGGCATCTCTTGCCCACTTTGCGAGTGTCAGGAGACAGGACGCATGCCAAACCATCAAATGGAAGCTGTAGCAATGGATGGCAAGTTCTGGTCCCATATTCGATCCACACAGATTCCTAGGATCACACGGTAGCATTGTGTTTTGGCAAAACTGTTTTGATCCCCATAGCTTGTCATGGAAAACCTTTGCCAGACTATTGACCCCTCTTGTGAAATGGCTTTCATTTGGCCTGCCTGTCATCAGTTCAGAAGGCAGGGAACCATGGTTCTCCCTGCTGATACTCTCCTTCCAGTGATTGCTAGGATTAGAAAGATGAGAAGCAAACTTCTTTCAAATTAAGGACCAAGATCTAGTTCCCTGTAACATTCCTGGAAATAATCCCATGACAGAGAATCCAACCTACCAGCACACTAGGTGTTATTTCTACTGATTCAGAAGTACCCTTATATAACAGCTTCATAGATTTTAATTCTGAGTTTTGAAATGTTTTTTGTGCTGTTTGGAAATGTTTGTTCTCACACTCAAGGAGAAGAGAAGGAATTAATATTTATTGAGCATCTGATGCAGAGAAAGAGTTTTCACGTGTGTTACCCTTTGTCTTACAAGGTTGGTCGGTTATATTAAACCCATTCACAGCTGAATAAACTGGGTTTTAGACAAATTTGTCATACATCCAAGGTCACACACCTGCTAAAGACTGAGACTGGATTTTTATCTCAGGTGGGTTTTTACTCAAAAACTTCTTTGCTCTACCAAGCATGTCCAACCCACAGCCCCCAGGTCACAGGAGTCCCAGGGTAGCTATGAGTGTGGTGCAACATATTTGTAGATGACAACCATCATGTCACAATGTCAGAAAGTAGGACAATCCTGCCTACACCATACTACTCTAAAGCTATGGTTTTGCCTACAAAGAATATTTTCCGGATTTTTAAAAAAATACTTTATTCATTCATCCTCAAGGGGAGAGAGAGAGAGAGAGAGAGAGAGAGAGAGAGAGAGAGAGAGAGAGAGCGCACCAGGGCCACCACCCGTTGGCCTGGCCTACGTGGGTCCCCGGGGAACCGAACCGGGGGGCCTCCGGCACTGGAGGCAAGCGCCTCAACCACTGAGCCATCTCTCCAGCCCCCAGATGTTTTATCTGGTCAGATGCATCAGTGTCCAAAGTGCTGAGAATGCCAAAGCAAGGAGCAATGGGGGTCTCCTGTGTCCCCAGGGCACACCTTAGAGATGAGAGCTTCAGGGGTGCTGGAAGAGTATAGATGTGGCTTCTATGACTACCAGGTGGAAAGAAGGCTTCCTGGAAGAGGTGGTCTTACATCAAAATCTCTTCACAAAACACTTGAATGTTCATCCCTCTGGATAATCCACCTTTTGTGCTTCAATGAGGAGGTCAAGAAAAAAAAAAATCTCAGAATGTTTTCTCTCCACAAGTCAAGAGCACAAAGAAAAAAGAAAAAAAAAGAGGTTGTCTTCTTGCTCCTATATCCTTTCATTCAGTGAAAAAGAAAAAGAAAAACAACTCCATTCGTTGGGAGTCTCAGACAGGCATCTTTAACCAGCTTGTCAATACAGTAAAGACTTTTTGAATTGTTTGGTTTAACTTGAGTTCAGGCAGTCTGTTATCTAGCCTCCTGTCTGCTTGGCTCAGATTCTTATCATATGCTTTCAATTCCTGGTAAAGGAAACAAAGGCTATTTATTCCGGCTTTGTTGGAGTCACAATTTACACCAGGCAAGAAGCTTAAAGATATCAGATTTAATAGTTATCCCACAGCACCTTATTCTCTCCCTCACAAACTTGCATTCCTCCTTGTGTGACTTAGACTATATAGTTGCCACTCAAGAGACTACCTCATTTCTGATACCAAATGCAAGTTCAAAAGAGGGCTCAAGTCACCCTCAGATGTTGTCTACTGTCTTCTACAAGGACTCTCAGGACTCAAGGAAAGCTATTACCTGCAAAGTTTATTTCTGAGAAAGGTTTAAAATTGGACATGGAAAGAAGAGAAGAGGCAGAGTCTGGGCACGTGGCTTTCCTAATATCACGGAACCAAGGGCTGCTAGCCTGGGAACTCCCGAGCCTCAGTGCTCAGAGTTTTAAGAGGGGGATGGTTAAGTTTTGTTGTCAACTTGACCTGTTAGTGATCTTGGGTGGGTCTCTGAGGTTGTTTACAGGAAGGCAGCCCTCTCAGTAAGGGCAGGATGTAAAGAGGCTCAGGGGAGCTAGAAACAAACATTGCCTTTCTGGGAGGGCAGTACAGAAAGAAAATTCCAGAGACTTGGAGTCAACATATCTGAGAAAGGATTGCAAGATCCCACCCTAAGGCTATATAAAGGGGAAGGAAATCTCTCTTCCCCATTTGCTGTTGTGTGTGTGCATTGGTGTTGGTGATGGCCTCTCTCTCTCTCTCTCTCTCTCTCTCTCTCTCTCTCTCTCTCTCTCTCTCTGTGTGTGTGTTTGGACCTGTGAAAGGGGGTTAGCCTCTTTTCCATTATGGAACTTTGCCTGGATCTATAACTTTAGTAAATCCCTTTCTCCTATAACTGTGCCTGGTTTGGGGTATGACATGGGGCTATACACCTAGAGAGGTGTAACTGATGACCCACATGGTTGTTCTCAATCTCCAGAGCATTGGTGACTCGTGACCCTGACCCTAAGTCACTTTCTTCAACCATCCAATTGTGAGCCACGGTATACAGACAAAATGTGCACAGGAAAAGGCCAAACCTCTTTGGGAGCAAGGCTGAATTCTTTACATCCTCACCTTTCAAAACCCAGCCCATAGATGTTGTAGGCAGACTGTGCTCCCCACTGGAACCCCATACCACTGGATCCATGCTTACCTGTTTTGTTTACATTATAAACTTTGGGATGTCTCCAGACCACATCTGAATACTCATTCTGCCTCCAACACTGAGTACCTATAGGATCAAGCACACAGTGGTCATTTAACATGTTTTAGTTAGATTGAATTTTTTCATGGATAAATGAAAGCCATCTTTTTCAATTTATTAGGAATTTGGATATTCCTATAGACTTTTTTTTTCCTTTCTGGCTGACATTTAGTTTAATTCCTCCTTTACCTCCAAGATCAGTACTTCACACACTTAAAATTTTCCTACCAACCTATGAACCACTTGGCTGTACCTGAACTTCTACCAATGGTCAACGAACCTTCCTCAGCATGCAGTGATGCTTATGGAAGAAAGTATTTCTAATCCCTGGAAGGTATAAAGTCCCAGGTAGCCAATTGTCACTGGGAAGAAACATCTAACCAGAAGCAGCTTATGGGAGGAAAGGGGTTATTTCAGGCTTTCAGTTTTGATGGGGAGGCTCAGAATGATGGAGAAAAGTGAGGCAGCTGGCCCACAGTGTCACAGATCTGCAGCAGAGAGGACAGCAAGAGCAAACAAGCTATCAGTACCCAGTGGGCTGGACTCTGCAATCTCAAGTCCCACTCCCAGTGACACACCACTTCCTGCAAGGGTCTATCTCCCAAAGGCTGTCCATCAACTGAAGACTAAGTAGGAAGCTTGATCCTAATCACTGAGGCCATGGGAGACATTTTGTATTCAAACCACCACATTAACGTATTATAAATTTGCAGGAGAATACAACCCACTGAGGCTTAATCACAGGACTTTTGTAGGGCAACTCCACCCTGGTAGAAACAGACAAGTTCAAAGAAAATTATGAACAGGAGAGATGTGGCGGGAAAGCCACTGCACATGCACAAGCAGATGCACCTGTTCCCTGCTTTGTTTGTTGTCCTGTGTTGTCACGGGGGTGGAGCCGCTATGCTCTGAGCAATATCAGTAGGAGGATCACTCACAAAAGAAGCAATGATTTGCTCACTCTGAGTTTCTAATTATGCACCAGCTGTGGAGGGTTCCCAGTGTGTCTGCAAAGGAGGCGCAGACCAGGGGCCACTCTGCCAGCTGTGCATTCGGCGGTGCTATTGGCTGGCAAGTTCATCCACGCAGCCTGACATAGCATCCTCCAGCAAGGAAGAACCCCGAGGAAGTGCTGGCTGAGACACATGTCATGAGAATTCTCTTCATTACAAATTAGGGAAGGTGACGAAATTTCAAAGCCACAGCATCTCACAATAATACTTAGTAATGGCACTCTTACTGCTTCTGAGTGATTTTATTCCTAATTCTTCCTCTGTGGTGAGCAGCTAAAATAATCTCCAGTGTCACCCCTTTGTTCTGTCTCCTGCCAGTTCCCGTTAGGGAAGATTCTTGGGGTTGGCTGTAAAGGAGAGGAACTTCCCTCCACTTCTGTCGCAGCCTGGTGATCTCCTTAGCCACTGTCTGATTAGCAGTTTGTCCCCACTTTGATCCATTCTGGTAGCTGCAATCATCTGAAAGCTAAACCTTCAAAGTAAAACAAAATCGAGGTGTGGAAGTTCACACCTGTGATCCCAACACTCAGCAAGCTGAGACAGGAGGATCTCCACAATGACAGAGTAGCCTGGGCTACACGGCATCCATCTCTTTGTCCAGCCTGTAAAATACAGGATCAAAGGCCAATAGCGTGGCTCCAGGAATGAGAGAAGACACAGCCTCCATCTGCCATTTAAATCCTGTAGCAATCACCAGAGGCAATTGCCCGGTGGCCTGTGTATACCCCTGCTGTGTAATTAGAAATATAGTAGACAAAAAATAATGAACAGAAAACAATCTTTCTCCCAAACACTTGTGCATTTAGGTGGCTGTATTGATAGTATTATTTCCAGAAATTTCCAGAAAAGTGATAGTCCCTGTAGGCTTGGGGGTAGGGGGGAGGCGGGTAGTAGACTTTCAAGGGAACAAAGCTTCAGGAAGCAGTGGGGTGTTAATTCTTCCTCACAAGTCTGCAGTCAGAGCTAGGCTGAACCTCATTTTCAGCTGTGTGAGACCTAATCAGACCTGTAAAAGCAACGAGCAAAGAGAAATGCCAGCCTCGGGAAGACGGGGCTGCCTGTGTATGACTTCAAATCAGGGTTTGTTGAACAACTGCAGGGAGCCCCGTGTGTCAGCAGCCTGTCCCTCTACCTGGAGACACGCTGGTCTCCAGGGCTCAAGGTGCCAGGGGTACATTCTTCCTGTGTGTTAGCATGTCACTAGCTGTCATCACAAAGCAATTCCAATTTGCATGTTTCAACCGTGGGAGGAAACACGTCGGTGACTCCCATCCCTCGGCTCTCCAAGGGGAAGCTGGCGAGATTCAGAGGGTGCTGATTGTGTGGGCGCCACACGCGAGTGCACAGTGAGGCATACAGTTAGCGAATAGAGCAGGTGGAAACAAGCAAACATACTTATTTGCTCCTTCATGCAGATCCACGGAGGGCAAACTGGTCTGGAAGCCACCAGTGAATGCCCTGGACCACAAATTCTCTCAACTTCCATTTGGGTGTGCAGTTTTGTGATGTGTGGGTGTGTTTCCAAAGGGTCATTACCTCCACAGATAAAGTACTTACCTAAGGAGGGGGAGATTGGGTCTGCATCAAAGCAAGCTGGCAGCATCCTCGTGCCTTTTGCAGAATGAAGGGTGCTACCGTGTGACAAATCGCTTCCATTTGAAATAGTTGGAACTGAGCATCTAGGAGACCAGATAAGAGAACTTGAATGATCCTATTATGAGGATAACAGCAGTGAGAAGAGTCCGTGGACAGCCGTACACGGGCACATTCAGCTGATTTAAGGCGGCGTGGCAGCCTGAGATTGCTTCATGAAGGCCTTTAACATTATTTTAACATAGCTGGATCCCTGCACCACAGTCAAGTCTACTTGAACAAATGCATGGAAAAAGGAATCTGCCACCTGTGCGCCAAACAGAAGCACAAACTCACGCACTGCCAGGTCCTTGAAACAAGCGAGAGCATGGGGACAGTCTAGATCAAAGAGGAATGTTTGCTGTTCCCAGGGGCTGCAGCCTCCTAGGCCACAGCGGCTCATTAAGACATTCCCAGTGTGCTAGCCCGATACCATTTCAGAGAGGAGAGGACTTTGAAGATCCTTAGGGAGCATGTGCTTGCAAGAGCAATACGGTGGCACCACACGTTTACCTCTGATTAGGAATGCCATGTAGAGCTCTGACTCAGAGCAGTTTTGAATGTGCGAGGAACCTGCTGTCTGGAAATTCATTCTGGCTTCATGCTTTCCTTGGGAGAGACTTCGTTGCCTGGGGAAGGGGGAGGCTGCCTTTCTGTGCATGTTCTCTCTCTCTCTCTCTCTCTCTCTCTCTCTCTCTCTCTCTCTCTCTCTCTCTCTCTCTCTCTCTCTCTCCCTCCCTCAGATCCCTTCATGGGAACAGGTTAATGTTAAGACTATGATAATTTTCACAAGGTTTTTTTTTTTGGTCCATTCCGCTTAGTTCCCATGCATCTAATCACTGAGAGCTTCCCTGACCTTACATTAGTAGATCCTGTTGACACGCATTTAATGTAGCCTGAGCATCACGAATTCCTATATGCCATCCAGCAAGGGATAATTCAAACCCATTGTACTATTTGGACTCCTATCTGCTCTGGAATCTGAGACATGTGACTCATTTTTCTCATCTTAAAAGTAAATGCAGAAATACTGGATGAGGCAATAATATTGAATTTTTCAGCTCCTAAGATAATTACATGTAAAAGCCTAAAGAGAAATTACTTTTAAAAGTTTGTGATAGATAGAGAGAGATGCTTTAATAATTGCATGCTGGCCACTTACATACCTTGGAGGCAATTTCTAAGCAATGTTGTAGAAATCATAAGGCATTTCAGATGATCATCCCATAGGGTGAACTTGACACCGGTTCTTTGGCCACTGCCTATGTTGACCCTCCACCTCCAACTGTTTCTTTATAAACTCGGGTACTTTCACAGGAAAGTATTAAGATCCCCTAAGAAAACACTAAAAACCCACATGACTTCAAAAATAGACAAGAAAACTATCCACAGGCATGGCACCCTTCAGTATCAACACACTTGGGCCAGGAGGACCGGGCTGATTACTAGGCTATCCAGGGTCCCCTCCCACAAGGACTGATCCAGACGGCCCACAGAGGAGGATATCCAGCTGATTGGGGAGGGGGAGGGGGGCATTGGGGAATTGGGAATAACAACTCATTGTTTGCCCACTGAATAATGTAACTCATTATGGACAATAAATATATATTTAAGAAAAAATAGATAAGAAAACAGAAAATATATGTTTCCTGTAGTCTCTTACAAATTAGTAAGGTTGCACTAGAAGCCCCGAATTGCTAAGTCAACCAAGGAGGGTTGTATTTATTACTTTTAGAGTGTCTTGGTGTCCTCAGAATTATATAAACACATTTACTTGAAGAAAAGGGTGCAAAATAATGCTTTCAGGGTGTGTAGAAGTCACCTGGCTAGTTCCTCAGAATAGGAGAGGAGAAATGGAAGAAAGGAAGGAGAGAAAGAGGAGAGAGAAAAGAGGAAAGAAAGAGAGAACTCTTCAAGAAAGCTGTGCCCTGACTTAATTGACCAGCATTTTTATGCCAACAACCTCCTTTTAGAAGTGTTAAAGGTGAGCTTGCATAGTGCTTAGGTGAATAATGGTGATCTCAATCTTGTGCCTAAAGCTGTCAGTAGGTATCATGATGATATACATTTGATTCTTATCCAATAAGCCAAAAAGTCATTATTACTATCCCTGCTTTACAGGCACAGAGAGGCCCATATTTGCTTAAAGACAGAGAGTGGGTACATGGGAGTGGCAATGACAGGATTCAACTTGTCCAGAGTTCTTGCTCTTAACCCCTATGCAGAGGCTTAACATCTGTAACATCTGGGTAATAACACCCAGGGTGGTATCTCTGACATATATGAAGACATTTATAGATAATCCCCTTCTGGTCATTATATGATCTTTCTTCAAGTTACTCTAAGGAAGAGCCAAGAGTGACAAAATGTCCAGATATTAGTGACATAAACAATGATGCCCCCCCACCCCTTGGCACAGAAAGTACAACGTTTGAGAAAGAAACATTTTGGGAGCTCTCACATCCAGCTGCTGTGCTAAATTAGTTTTGCATCCAAGTGATCAAAGAATACTTCTGACACTAACACCTTTCTAAACACTTGGTTATCCAATCCCTGCTTAGCTGGCTGTTATAGACATACTAAAATTAAAACGCTAAGAGATGACTGTCACCAAGCCACCTGTAGAATCCAGACCTGCAAAGGATAAGTCCCTCCTTTAATCGTAAACATAAGCTCCTTGCAGTCCAATTCTGAGGCCTGTCACTTAGAAATGTTAATGCTATTTAGCGTAGCCTATAAGGGATAATGCATTTCTCAACATCTGTTTTCATTTAAAATTTCCAAGTTGCCTTTGTGTTCCTTCTGCGGATGCCGCTCCTCGCTCAGTAATGATGTCGTTCATGCTTACGAAGGGGAAGATGGAAAGTGGCAAGCGGGAACCCAAACAAAATATTATTAATGAATATTTGCAGCTGCTGCTGGGATTTGGTGAGAAGCTGCCAGCGTTGGTGACAGAATTCATCTCGTAAACTATACCTATGATAAATATCAACTAGGAGTGATTAGCAGAAGTTGTTAATTCATGAACAATTTCCAAGCAAGCTAGCAATTTGATTTCTATCAGGCACAGGTTAAATTTCATTTTGGGTTTTGTTTTTGTAAAGGTTTGAGATTATAATGTGGTCATCATTGTCACACTTTCTTTTTGTACCTTGAGAGGTTTTGTCAGGATTAAAAACCAAAACCAAAAGAGGATTGGGGAGATGGCTCGGGCCCCTCAGTCCATTGGAGGGAGAAGGGCTAGCTGTGCACAGGCACTAAGTTGGATCCCCAGAAACGACATTAAAAAGCCAGGTGGAGTCCAGGTGTCCCACCAGCACTGGGGAAACAAAGGCACACAGGTCCCTGGGATCCACTGGCCAGCCAGTTTAGCCTAATTAGCAATTCCAGGTCAATGAGAAACTCTATCTCAAAATTGGGGGGGGGGGGCGGGTGTAGCGCCTGAAGAACAGCACCCAAGTTTGTCCTCTTGTCTCCACACTCAGGCACCTATTTGTGCACACACACACACACACACACACACACACACACACACACACACACACACACACACTCAGAAGCCTCTGTGCATCTGGAGGAATGAACTGTGGAGACAAAGGGAAACAAAGTCACCTTTTCTCATAGCCTTTCTTGACAACCCACCCTGCCCTCTAAGCTCCTGCTACATTCGCCTGACTCAGTTACTCTCACTCAGCATTTATGCATGGTTTGTTCTTTCCTGGTAAAGCTTTCAAGTGTGTATCACCCATCTTCCTACGTCTCCTACAACTCTTCAAGGGTATCCATGCCTTCTTTCCTTCCCTCTTCCTCTTCCCGCCACACCTTAGCCACATACTGGGCTCCTGGTTTATAGTAGGTCCTCATTAATGATTGGCTATATAAATGAGCATGTGGACAGGTGAGCTTCCCAATGCACAAGGAGTCATTACACAAACCAAGGATTTTAAGCAATTCCCAGGCAAGGGACCACCTAGAGACCCCTGAAATCACATCTTGAAGACAATTTCCCCTACCTCTCAACTGGATTATTCAAGCCTGTAGAATCTAGCTGGGTGAATCTTGGTCAAAAAGATTAACCGACTCTTTTCAATCAAATAGAAGTGATTAGCAAAAGCTATTAATTCATGGATGGCTGACACACAAATTCCCCTTCACATCTGTTTCTTGTCACGTGACTTTTGTTCTCTGCCTTTTATGAGAGACAGAACATTTCTCTTGGTGCTGCAATGAATTATCAAATCCTGAACCCCACTTCTGACTGTAGCCCAAAGCAGAGCTGCAAACAAGTATGTCCTGTGGTGAGAAATAGCCAGGGGCTATCCCAGCCAGAGGGGGACCAAAAGACAGACAGGGAAACTCTCCAGTTTCCTATCATATGGGGATAAAGCTGGAGGCATGCTGCACACTTTGTAGGAAGTCTATGAGGACACAACAGAGACCCCATGATGCTTCTCCTACCAGCTTCTCCTGTCTCCACTTTTCTTTCTTTCACAACCATTTCCTGATATCACCTCACAATTCATGACTTAAACTCACATTCTTAGAGGAACCAAACACCATGTTTGGCTTAGTGCTGATCTTAAAAATAAATAAATGAAATGAATCTCTCAGAACATAGACCCTATCTATGGGGACACTTGTGACCAAAGCCATCCCAACTACAGGTATGAGAGTGCCTATAAAGCTTACCTGAAAATGTGAGGTCATCGAGGGCAGAGGCTTCCCTCAAGGTCACTCCTTCTGACCCTGTTTGTAAATCGCACCAGACAGCTACTCTTGTCTCTCAACCCTAGTTTAAACTGCCACATCTTAGGAAATATAGACCTCCTTGGACAAGAACCTCCAAGATGCCTCTATAGGAGAGAGCAAGGCTCTAGGCAGAGAAAGCCACCCCACAGGGGACCTGCTGTGCATGACTGTCCTAACAGCTACCACCTGTATCACCTCACACTTTATCACCTTGCTAGTACCTCCTGGGCTCTGAGTGGGGAAAATAATGTCTACTGAGTAGAGGAGATCTCAAACCAATTGAGACCCTGTACATCAATGCATTCAGTACAATACAAGGAGTAAACCAGAATTCTGCAATGAAGCATTGGGTGAATTATTCCTTTTTAAATGGCTGCCACTGAGTGTCCATTTCCCACTGTAAACCATTTACCACTAAACTGAATGTTTTATATACTTTACTTCATTTAATGCCATAATAATCCCTTGAGGGAAGTCATAGTATCTCCATTTACAGAGGAGAAAGCAGGATAAAGAAGACAAGAAGAACCCCCACAACCCCCGAGGAGCAGCAGATATCGAACCCTATTTGGTATAATTCTTTTTTTTAATTTAAGGCTATACTCTTATATCCCCTCATCCCTGCCCCCATTCCACTGAAGGCCCTCTTCAGAGGGGTTGTTGGTATTCACTGTGGGGTGCTGAAAGGCTCAGTGTGTGGAGTTGAGGGGAGACCATGCCTCAAGCTAGCCCTACCCACCCCTATGGCTCTTATCATCTTTCCGCCCCTTCTCCTACAATGCTTCCTGAGCTTTGGTGGATGTGTTAGAAATCTGACTTAGTGTGGAATTCTCTGTAGCCTCTGAATTTCTGTTTTGATGAGATTTGAGTGACCACAGTGTCTGTTGCCACTTTCTCTGCAATGACTCCTGGACCCCTGTTGATGTGGTAGAGGTAACCCATCTCATGAGACAGTCTGCTTTCTTTTTTTGTTGTCATGATGTATCCCAGATCTCCCCAGTATTCTCTGCCATCTGTAAGATTAAACAAATTCTTGAACCAAAAGTGAGAGTGGCTTGGATTGAAGGGGATAAGCATAGTTATTTGAGAGACTTTTTGGTGTGTGTGTGCCCATTCTTCTTAGACAAAAGGCAGTGGAAGTTCTTTCTGGAGTCCATGAGTTCCTATCCATGGGATCTGACTTGGTTTCCAGTACTAGATATAGGTTCTGTCCTGCCCACTGAAAGGGTCTCATGTCCAATCTTAAAATAGTTAGTCACCACCTAGGCTGTGTGTCACTATTGCACAGGTGTGTAGTTCTGGCCCAGCTGGTTGATTTTGTATCTTGCAGGCTCTCCTGCTTGTTCACACTATTGGGAACCATTTCCCCCCCAGAAGCCCCCATAGCACTTTCTAGCACCATGAGAGCTAGCCAGAAGGGAAACCCCTCTCCGTTCCAGCATGGTCTCTCAATGTGAATGAAACTATCTCAGTGCTCGAACCATGGTGTAAGTTCTGGAACCTTCTGCAGTGGTGAGACTATGACAAGGCCTGTTTGGAGTAGTACATGTAAAGATAGAAGAAAGCTTGCTCCTCCTGACCACCTGCAATTAGAGGCGCTCCTTCCCATACCTGGAATCCCTTCAATTAATTTTGATGCAAGGGAAAAAGAGTATTTCTAAACTTCCCTCCCAAACAGGTGTTGTGGACTTTGGAATGTGCCTTCCTATTGAGTGGGCATACATTGGCACAATATTAGAAATCTTTGACTTTATTTTCAAAAGTGGATCAAGTGAAGACCCTCTACATGGCATCACTATATTCCTTACCTGTAGAAGAGGTAATACTGTCATCTTCTAAAATAATCCAAATTGCTCAAAGCCATTTCAATAAAATGCCTCAGTCTGAGAAGGACTCTGATCACCTATCTGGAAACTCAGATGGGGAGATGTGATTTTGTTATCTACATTATATCAACTGTAAAACAGGGAAATACAGATCAACTTAAAAGCTGAGGTGTGGAGAGCCCCCAAAACAGACAAAAGAAAGCCCCTGTGTCCACCATAATAATACCAAAAGAGGGAGAAGGGGTAAATTCTGGTAAGCAGTTCTATTTTCAACCTAACAGTACAAAAGCCAAAACAAAAAGCCTCCCTATGCAGGAGGGAAGGGTCCGAAAAGAGATGTCCTCCCAAAGATGTGTTGTTTGAACAAAGTGCTGCAGGCATCGTGGTAGACGCCTGTTCGTTGCCAGCCTAAACCTTTGTTCCTGTCTCCCAGCTCTTTCCCACAGGTGGGTAGGAGCCTTGGACTTGGTGGAAACCCTACAGACTTTCACCTTGTGACAGACCAGACACATGGCTTTGGAAGTGAGCCAGCCTCTGTGCTGAGTGCTGTCTCCCATCACACACAACAGATATTTCCCAGAACATTTGAGTCCTAGAAGTTCAAAGTAGAAATAAGTGTTTGAGAAAATTGGAGGAGATTCAGAGGAGAGAAAGAATGATGAACCAAAGGCTTGGGGGGGGGGAGGGAGCCATCTCATAAACAGCTAGAAGAGAAGCTAGGTAATGATGCGTTAGGATGACATGGGAGACAGGGAGATCAAGGCAGACTGTCAGAACAATGGGGAAGTAGATGTTCCTCAAGGCTACAAAGCAAACATTCTCATTCATTCATTCTGCAGGTAGTACTGAGCATTCTCACTGGGCCGGGCAGTTTGTGAGATGGTGCGAAGGTAAAGTGGATCAAGTCCAAGCATTTGCCAGCTAGCACGAGGAAGCTATGTCCCATACAGACGGGCTTGCCACAGTAATAAATGATGGAAGGACTAGGCACCCAGAACTGTGGGGGATCATGGGCATGGGTCTAGTCAGAGAGGACCTCCCTGAGAAGAAGGCCTCTGCAGGATCGCTAGGAAGAACCAGCCTTTCCCCTCCATCCCCCACCCCTGTCCCAAATCTGCAAGAGATGAAGACATAGAAACCCATTGAGAAAAATCCAAAAAGAAGATTCCCCATGAAACAGCATTCCCCCAACAGGGCTGCAGGGCCCCCACTGAAGACATAAGGAGAAGCGTCAACTCAGTGACCTTGTTCAACCTTGGGGAAGGTACTTCATCCCTCTGTGCCCTGGGTTTCTCATCTGTGGAATGGGAATGGTAGTGAAGGTACATTCCTCTCTGGGTTGACCTGAGGGAATTCAAGAGAGCCAAAAAACCTAGCCAGGGGCTGGGGCATGGGGATCACACGTTAGTATTCCCTTTAGTTATACATATATACAACAGAACCCATGGTGACAGCAGTTACTTAAAACATTGCCACCAATTAAAATTGCAGATATTTACATATCATGTGACTGTTTTTGCAGAAATCTCAGAACTCAGTCCTCAACGCCTCGCTTTTTGAATTTACAGTAGTTGTTAGAACTGTGTAACTTCTGCTGCTCATTAGATTAATAACAAAATAAGACATTCCTATACCACAACTTCAGAAACAGTTTTATAACTTCATTTTCATTACTCTCTTTGGTAATCCAGTGCAGTTTGTTTTGCATTTCAAAACATAATGCTAAGAAGGGTTCCAGACTCTCCAGAATGTTCAAGTTTTAGGTTTCCCACTCTAGACTCTAAACCTAACTCTAAGGAGTATTTTGTGCCTGAGAACCCTTTTGTTTGGTAGTTTAGAGCAACAGGGCTCTGAATGTAAAAAAGCAGAAATGTCCTTAAATTGGCCTTTGCAATCTCCACTTTATTAGAGATCAGAGAAGGATCTCTCCTCTCCTTATCTCTTGACTAAAGAATTACTTCGATCTGTTTTTCCATAAACGACTTGAACCTCTCCTGGGAGGGAGTTCCCCTTAGAATTTAAACCTGGTCCTGGCATTGTGGTTGGTTAAACACAGCCCCCAAACTTGGCTTCATGGCTGGCCTCTTCTTGAGCCCCTGGCCCAGACCAATCAGCCCTCACGGGCTCACCTGAGCCTGAAGGCGAAGCCCACCACCACAAGATTATAAATAGACCCTGACCAGGGGCAAGCTCTCTATTTGCTGCCTGATTGATCATCTCTCCCAAATTCCCCCTTCTGGTTAAGAGACTTCCCAGGACTTACCTTGACCCTCTTCCACAAGGGCTCTCTACCCTCTCCTGCCCTCCACCTGGAAACAACCCAGCACTTTCTTCTCTTTCCTCTCCAACCCCCTTTTCCATGTTTCTTCCAAGCCATGTGGGTGTATCCATTTCCCTTCCCTTGGTTTTATGCTTCCCTCAATAAATGTAGCAATTTAATAATTATCCTACTCAGTCCGGCTTGCCGATTCTTTGGTCAAATAATGGACATGACCAAGGATCCTTTCCGGAACTCCCAACACCCTGTTACACTACCTCACACCACATTGTAAGTACTCAAGTAGGATCCAGAAGGCTCATATTTATACCTGAAAACTGATGCTCCTAGCTACCTGTGTGACTTCAGGCAGGTTACTGACCCTCTCTGAACTCCCGTGTCTACCTAACAAATCTAAGATATTTTAATGCCTACCCTCTCGTAGAATTGTGGTAGAAATGAAATGAGGCCATTTATAGAAAGCACTTGGAGAGGCTGGTGCTCCAGGGACCTGTTTTGAATTGATCCTGGGCTGAAGGTTCTTCATTCATGTGCATATGCAGGCACCAGCTTAAAGGGTGAGGAGGCTTATTTGTCTCCCTTTTGCTGGGGTGCATGGGGAAGGCTCTGACAGCTAGGTGCCAAGAGGAAACCTGGGCTTCTGTTTCCAGCCCTGTCCCCATGGGCAAGCCAGGCCAGCCCGAGCCAGAGTTCACAGCGTCGGCATGAAAAGGGAAAACAATTTGTTCAGGGGCCCTAGAGTCAGACACGCGGTAGGCTGGGCTTGTGGGCGTTTTCAGCTTTAATCAGCGTCAAATTGATCTTATTTTAAGAGATGCTAATGAATCCAGAAAAATCTACAGGTAGTTCCAGCCAGTTGGCCCCTCATCCTCCACCTGGTCCCTGCCCACCACTCCCTCGTGTCCCTGGTTCTCTGTTCCCCACCCTCCTGGAGCCCACCTGGCAACAGGTGCTTGGACTAAACCAGTTCCAATGGCCACATTTGTCCATGTGCATCATCGGGGCAACTTGGCAGCAGAACAGTGGGTCTCTTTTCAGAGCTGTCAGATTTTGTCTTGAGTTTTCGTCTTCTCCTCCTCCTCCTCCTTTCTCTTCTTTTGTTAAGTTTTATTTTTCCAAAACTTGATTGATGATGACTGCAAAGAAGGCAGACAACCCTGGAGACTGACTGACCTCTATGTACCCAACATACCAGCCCAGTTAGTGCCAGCTGTGACAAAGCATGCTCCCTGTGGCAGGGACCCACCAGTGAGACCAGCCAGACCTCTGCTTTCTGAGGCGTTCAAAGCGCTTTCGAAACCTGAGCTCCTTTGAGGTCCATTCTGATCTGGAACACAAATGTCAAGACTGCCCACACTCCTGCCAAGGCTGTTCTGTCTGCTGAGAGTGGGGAAAGCAGGAGCCCAAGGCCCATGCATAGGGCATAAAGTGATGCATGAGGCTGGGGTATCACTTCAGCTGGCCCTGTGTCCCCAAGCTTTGGTTCACCCTCCAGATGAAAAGCATGGTGCTCTCCCTTACAGATGATCCAATGTAAAAGCACCTGTACAGCAACTTGCCCAAAGCACAAGCTTAGGCGCTGTTGGCCGAATAGCTGGGGAAATCAAGCAGGCCAACCTTACATCTAGCCTGCATGTCTGTCTGTCCATCCATCACCTCTAGGGAACAGTCACAGCTTCTTGGACATTCCTGCCATTAAGAGATAAGTTCTTAGAACACACTAAGAGTCCAGGCAGAATCTTTGACCTCGAGGATATGGCAGATGATGGCTGTTAGATACTCCTAGCTCCTCCTTTCAGACACTACCTCTGAAAACACTCTCTGAAAGCCCACTTCTGAAGAAATACATGCAAGCTACTGATCAGGCCATGGGGAAAGAGTAATGCCAGCCAGACCCTGGATCCTCCTGCCAGCCAGTCCATGTAGCTGGCATGGGAGTGAAGCTGGCTTTGACCCTGCACTCTAGATCTGCTAAGTAACTCTGAGTGACCTCAGCTGATGCCATGTAAAACAGGAGGCCTGCCTGAATTCTTAGCCCGTCTAGGGTGACCTATCATGACATGGTGGTTATATGAAGTCACTAAAGTGCTGGGGTTGTTTGTTGGGCAAAAAGAGAAAACCTAAATATGACATTAGTCACAAAAACTACCAAGGTCAGACCACCTTCCTCAACACAATGTGAAAACTCCCATTGAAACAGCAATTAGACAAAGCATTGGTGATATATGCCTGGATTCTAACTGGAGCCATAGTAATTAGAGGAAGTCCCAAAGCAGTAGCCAAGCTCTCTCTCTCTCTCTCTCTCTCTCTCTCTCTCTCTCTCTCTCTCTCTCTCTCTCTCTCTTTCTCTCTTTCTCTCCTCTCTCTCATTCATAATCATAGTTACTATGTCTAGAACATGCTACCTGGCCATGCTTTGTGCTCTATATAACAATGGTATCATCAGCCAACACTTACATGGCCCTCAGCACATGCCGGCATTCTAATACTTCGTGGCTCATCCACTTAATTCTGAGGGCACTGTCCCAGATAGCTCTTAGTATATGCCCCATGTGATATTTAAGAAAACTAAGGGACAAGAGGAGTCAAGTGTCTGACCCACAGTTACCATTAGAATACATTATCGTATCCAATTAATTAATGCTATATTTTATTTTCCTGCTGTTGCTATGACAACTCTTCTGCCAGTCGACAGAGGTGAGAAGCATCATTGGGGTTTTCTCCCTGCTGTTTTTTCCACCCTAACAAAAGGGAGAGGCAACCAGTCAGGGAAATCTCAGGGAGGTGGCTCACTCATCTGTCCTGAGAATCAAAGCAACATCATTCCTCCTGTTCACTGAGCCAGAGATAAGGAACACTGTGTTAAGAAGGGGCTGTATTCACAATGAAGCTGCAGCTGTTGCAGGGCATCAGCATGTTTTGTACCAGACAGATAGAGAAGATTTTGGAGTTCTTTAGAAATATCTGATGTGCCCATAGTGTCTCAGGGTTGGGAACTACAAACAGGTCCCATACTGTACCTGGTTAGCCCACCCCAGGGCAAGGCCTTTCTTCTTACCACCACTGTTGCCCACACATATGCTGAGCCCTGTAGTTTGAAATATACAACTTAAGATCCTTCAAAGCCCCACCTATATGGATGCTGGCAGTGGGCAGCAACAATCACAGTGGCAGGCCAAGGACTTCTGGGATCGTCTTCAAGACAATTGGCTCCAGGTTTGGAAACATCATAGCAGGTGACCTAGACACTAGGAGTCAGCTTTACCCACTGGACATCTCAGCCCCAGGGAACAGTAATTTGCTTGATATTCATCTCTGATCAACCCACCACCCATCTATCTTCTTGTCGACATTCTTGGTAGCATTCTCCTCTGCACCAGTTTCTTCTAGTAAACTGACAAATCTCAAAAAAAAAAATCTTCAGACAGCCTTTAACATCCCTTTCCTACACCTGAACAATATATTCATTCTTTTAACCTATCCAGTCAAAATAATCAACATGAGATAGATCAGGATTTGAACTCAGATCTTTGTCCCTAATCCCAGCTCAGACCACAGTGTGTTGTACCTTTCACCACTGGTGACATGCTCAGCCTCTGCTTGTCACTAGTCATCCTGGAAGGCCCTGGCCATACCTCCTACCAACCCAGAACCTCCTGTTTTTCCAGTCTTCAGAAGGATACTACCACTTGCCCAACTGCTTGCCCAACTGCCTCAACTTAGCTGTCTCCTTTGACAAAATCTTACACTTCCTATGATATGCCCTTATTCTTCTCTCTTCTTAAGGCCTATTCATTTCCCCAGGATAGATCGTCTATTCCTTGGGGTCAGATTCTACCCAGCAGATCACTCGAGAACCATCATGGAGCCATCCATAACATTGGCTTCCCAGGTGTGTCTTCATCTGCATGTGGGTTCCTTTATCATCACATCTTCTTGGTGGTTTGTTTTGTTTTTTGAGGCAGGGTTTTGGTGTCTATCCTAGCTGCCCTTCAACTCCAGATCTTCCTGCTCAGCCTCCTGAGTGCTGGGACTGCAGCTGTGCCCCACTATTCTCAGCTATGTTTCATTACTACCCAGCTTCATTCAGAAAATTAAGGAGCATACCTAGCATCTATCTACAGCTAGTTCATTGCTGGGGTAAACTGAAAGTCAGGCTTCCTTGGAGCTTCTGCTGCAGTCTTTCTAAACTCATAAAGAAAACCATCATGCAAACGAAGCAAGAGGGGACAGACTTTTATGTGCCTTGTCCTTTATTGTACGTCCTTCTAGCACCTAAAGGCACTGCTTGCCACATGGCAGATGTTTGAAAAATGTTGCATGAACAAATGAGAGAAGAGATCAGGATTGTTGTAAGCACTCTTGCATCAGGTGACCACCTTAATGAGCTGTTAATCGGATGAATAACTTCATTAGCCAGGGTCAGGTGGAGCCAGGTGTTCTGGATCCCCATCACTTGCAGAGTCTGAATGTTTGCAGTAGGGTACAGAGGACTCTCTCTGGGCATTTCTGTTGTACAGAGTTTAAGGGCCATGGCCTTCCTGGAAATGGCTAGGTGCTGGCTGTGAATCTGGCAAAGGCTCTAAGTGGACTGACAGGTTGTCTGCAGGCAAATTCCTTTGGCCAGGCACAGGTCTGGCACTCTGGCTTCTGCTCAGCTGTGAACAGGAGAGTCCTTCATCCTCCAGTCCATCTTGCACAGACTAACCCCAGCCCTGCCCAAGGACCTCATGCCTCTGTCGTTGTGTGTTGTAGACAGCTTTCTCTTGTTGCTGAGCAGAAAGAGCCCAACCAAAAGTGGCTGATGGGAGGAATGGGTTTATTTTGGCTTATGGACTGGAGGGGAGACTCCATGATGGCAGGGAAAATGATGGCATGAACAGAGGGGTGAACATCACCTCCTGGCCAACATCAGGTGGATAACAGCAACAAGAGAGTGTGCCAAACACTGGCAAGAAGAACCTCATAAGCCCACCCCCAACAACACACCTCCAACAAGGTTCCAATTCCCAAACTGCCATCAGCTGGGGTTTGAGCATTCAGCACACATTTGTTTGTGAGGGACACCTGGGTCAAACCATCACACTGTGGAAAGAGGTCAGTTGAAGCATTCTTAATTGGGGCCCCTCCAAACAGGTACTTGGGGAGCCACCTGGAAGAACCATCTTGTCAATTTTGCTGGTGACAAATGGCAGGAAGGAGCAACCTCTGCACAAAGGGCCTCCGGGCCCCCGCTCTTCCCCACCTTGTTATGCCTGAGAAATTAATATTCATATAGCTTTGTCTTGATCAGTGACTCTGAATAATGTCAGGTGGTTGCTTCCTGTTTCTTTGTCTTCTTTCTGTACATCGGCATCAATGGTACCTGGGCCGGTGCTCTCCCTAGAAAACTCGAGGCCACTTAGTGAAAAGAACAGTGTCCTTTAAGAGGCTCCATCAAGAGCAGGCTGAACCTGCCTGCTGGCCCATTGCTCCCAGCATGCAAGGCATACTGAGGTTTCCATGCCACCCCTGAGTTGATGTCATATCTCTAGGGCCCTGCCCCTCCTCTCCTTTTCCTCCTCCTCTGGGAGCTTTGGGGTCTAAATTACCCAACATGACTCACCATATACTTTACTATCATTCCTTCCCACTCTTGTTATCTATCCCCCAATACCCTGGCCACCAACTCCATCAGTTCCGTTCAACAAGGTGTTGATGGCTTGCATGGGCTCCATACTAGACTCCTGGTAGGAACAGAGAGATAGTGTCTAGTAAATACCTCCTGTCTAAGAAAATTGAACAGCTGTGCAAATCCAGCAGAATCTGGAAGCCAGAGAACAAGTCATGTACTCCAGGTTGAGGCAGACGTGGAATCAACAAAGAAAGAAACTTGTAGAGTCCGTGTACTTAGTCAGAAGGCAGTGCTCCCAAGGACAGACCTGTCAATCAACAGGGACTTGCTTCTCTGTAGGATTTTCCAAGACTTTAGCTATGTCTAAAGCTCCTGCCCCTCAATATACACTACTACATCATTTCTACTTTAAACAAAACACATACTAAGGAGTGGTGACTAACATTTTATTGAAACCCTAGGGCATCACAAGAGTTTTGTAAGGTGATTTTATTTAATACAAGCAACAACTCTGAGAAAGAGATCTTACAGTCAGATGTGGGAACTTGCCGCTCAAGAGGTTAGGAAGCTAGCCACTGTCAGTAAATGGCAGAGCGGGTTCCCAGTTCCTTTTGCACGACCTGTTGGGCTGTTTCTCCTCTGCCATTGTACCTCCCTAAAACACTTACTTTCTCTTCTGTTTCCTGCCTAACTCACTTGCTTGCCCTTTTGATGAACCATGTGCCATTGCAAAGAGCTGCTCTATAATCTATGCCTTTTCTTCACCCAACTCTGAAAGCACTTCATCTGGCACATGGCTAACAGCTCCCTGGATGTGCAGCATCTCTGGCCCTGGCCATTTAGATGAGCCTCAGGCTGATCTTAGATGCTCCTGAACACCTGAGAGCACCAGGACAGTTGTCTGCTAAGAAGAGGCTTCCTCCAGCAGTTCCTGAGACGCTAATAAAGATTGATCCACACTTCTGTGGAGCTCAGTGACTGTCCTTAATCACTGAGGGCTCTTGAGCCTCTGCTCCTGCTGGGGACACTGAAGTGAATGGCTGAGTAGAGGCATGTGTACAGGAGTCATCCCAGAGGAGCGAGGGTGCCAAGATCTGGAGTCAGGACTCCTGGAACTTCTGTCTCACCTGGGGGGTTATATCCTCATACTGGATGGAACTGGGGCAGCCAGAGCCATCATCAGGTCGCCTGTTCATTCAGATGCCCTAGAAGTAATATCACTTGCCAGCATCAGAACCAAAGAAGCTTGGAGGCTTTTCCTGGTCCATCTGAGATCTGGCCTGGGGTCTCATTGCTCCTCTGAATGTCATTTTATGGGTGTCATTTTGCTGCCACGGAGGCTAGAAGGATGAAAACAAGTTATTCTCTCCTGGAATGGGGGAGCCTTGGGCAGGGCTTCCTATGGTGGGACACCTAAGGCTTGAGTGGTCAGGGAATGGTAGGCAGGTGCCAGCAGCATGGCTGCTCCTGACACCCAGAAGTCCTTGGTCACCTGGAGTCCTTGGGTGTTGTGTCAGCTAAGTTCCTATGCCTTCCCGTGCCATTGGCATTTGTCAATTGCTATGCTAATATCACCACTCTGCATGCTATGTCCTCCCACATGGAAAGCCCATTCTGACTCTGGCAAATCTCATTTCCTACCTTTTTAGTTGACAGATGCACAAGTGAACATCTTCAATGCAGTGTGAGCTGTTCATCCCCTCTGCTTCCTCTGGGCTGATGGGCTGTGACACAAAGTTGGCTTTTTTTGTGCTAGAAATCCATGGTCCATCTGCTGCATTTTTAAAAATCTTTCTTGATAATTTTACCAGCGTTGGTCTTTGCTGCTTGGTCTTCTCACACTCCTACAGTTCCATGCTCCTTGTTTTATTCTTATTTTTCATGCAGTGGGGTCTCCCTTTCATACAGTAGCATGGTCCCTTTAAATGCCCGGGACTCTTTTAGGGTGTGCACATTTGCCTATTGGGGCTCTGCTCAACTGCTCTCTTTGGTTCCTGTGCTCATGGTTAGAAAGAATGCTTTGCTTCTGCCATTTCCTGGGACCTTTTGAATAAATCACTTGTTTCTTTTCTCTGAGTTTGCTTCCTGGAGAATTATTGATCGTGACAAGCCTCCTGCAGAGTCCAGAGTGTCTTCAGACTCTCAACACAGAGAGCAGGTGTTGGAGTAGAGATATGGACCTCAGCTTCTACTTTCGTATGGCCACTGACCTCCCTCAGGCAGGAGAGGGGTGGCTGGGACGGAGGTGACCGGTATACTTGTGAGTACTTGGGGGATTCCTGGTGTACAGAATTGTCCTCCGGTCCCAATTTAGAATTTGTGCTGAGGTTATAAAATGGACTTTGATGGCCAGATTATAAAACAGCCAAGGCTCTTGTTTTCCAGGGAATGTCTAACTTTACCATTCTAAACTGTTCTAATTCACTTACTTCACAACTGAGGCAGTGACTCCAGAGTGCAGAAACATAAAACCCATACCATCCCTTCATGAGTAACAGTGATCACTGTGATACTGCCCATGTCACACTCTTCACTCAGCTTTAGGAACCTGAAACTCACAGAAAAGCCTTCTCCAAAGTGGGAGGAGGGATCAATTTGTCTATTGTCTGCACACTTGGAATATAATTGAACTAACATACATTTGAATTATAATGAATAAATGCTTCTCTTAATTGTTATTTACCTACTTTCTAATTTTAACATGTAGCACTAGTAATAATTACCACATTCTATATTTAAGAAAATTGACTCTGTCTTACACATCCAATAGGACAATTATCTCCATACTGTATCTGCTATTTTTGTAAAATGTTGAAAATTCAAAAATCATCAATAGAATGATCTTTGACATGTGGAATACAGATATATGAGAAGGAAATAGGTCATCTACTCATTAATATTCAAAGAACACACTAATCTCTTTTCTATGGCAGATTAACTCAGCTATGGGTATTGTGAGACTTCCACTTAAGTCAGTTGAAACTCTGTAATTGTGTGGTTTGGGTTTATTAACAGTCCGTAAGAGCTGTCTCAAAGAGAAAAGAAAGCACGTGTGTCTCATAATAAAAGTTAATAGCTGCCATTGGTGGGATGCTCCTTGCGTGCCAGGCAGTGTGTGGTTTCCAGGCTGTCCCATTGGTTCCCTCAATAACCTTACAAGGGAGGTGTTGTCCTTCCGCATAGCATAGAGAAGGAAGTTGAGAGCTTAGAGGAGCTGTCAGTTTCCATAACTTTGCCCTCCCACCTGGAATCCAGAAGAGACCAGAGTCACCTCTGTAGTGGAGCACACCGGGACACAGGGTCCCCCCCATCCTCAACTCAGAAGCATAATGGGTTACAGGTTGTTGTGGCAGTGAATCCGTAAGAGCTCCTCGCACCCAGGGGTCTTAGAGAATAGAGACAAACCTACAAGCCAGGAGATTCACGTTACCAGTTTTCTTAGAAGTAAGCAAATACTATAGGACTAGGCTCTATTTTTCTTAAAGCTTCTTGGACAGAAGAATGGATCAACAAGTTTCAGTGCTTTCTTGTCAGGAATTAATCTTCTAAATGTAGGGTATAGTTGCAGTAGGGAGTTAAAAGGAACTTATCTCATGTATATTTGGAATAAAAAGCTTCGAGTTAGGTCCCTGTTTACTTATTCATATTTGAGATCTCTGCTTGAAAGTCACCATCTACATAAAGCTCTGAACCATTTGCCTATATTCATGGGTCGAGTGCCTAAAGTACTCGTGTTAATCAAGATGGCAGATATTAAGCTTCTAATAAGTAAAAGAATGCATTCCTTTTTTTACTATTTTAGTTATTCATTTTCTAGCAGAGAGAGAGAGAGAGAGAGAGAGAGAGAGAGAGAGAGAGAGAGAGAGA
>PVHP010020771.1:10000-24878 GCA_004024765.1 Zapus hudsonius | reverse complement strand
GTAGCAGACCCTGCTCCCAAGGAGGGAGATGTACCGGGGGAAGAGTTGATCAAAAATGTAAATACATATGAATGCAATGTGCCCAAGTTATAATCCTCATCGTCGATGAACTCTCCTTGAACTACAAAAAATAATCCATCTTCCCTTCCAAAAAATTAATAAAGCTTACACACACACACACACACACACACACACACACACACACACACACAAAGGAACCAATTAAAGCTGGATCCACACCAATATTTTTTTCAAAACAACTATGTTCTGATCACCAAAATGGTCCCCAAACTGCTCTCAACTACTTTCCTGCATTTGCTCTACTTCACAGTACAAGGTGGGCTACTGGCTTGTCAATCCAGAGGGGAACAAGACTGACTTTGAAGACCAGGAAACCTCCTTCAGCATTCAGACCCCTTACTTCAAGAGTCTGCATTCTTCCCGCTGTCCCAATGCAGACCAGCTGGCCCAATCTCAATGACTGTCTTCTCTCAAACAATTGCAGCTGAATGGCAACAGTTTCGGCCCCAAGATTTCATGTCCTTCTGTGCATCTCCATCTGCTCACACCAGTCCATTTCCACACAAAGCAACCCTGCACCAGTTCTCAGGACACAGGCAGACAGAACGCAGTAAGCCTCTCACACAAACTGCTTCTGGCACAGTCCTGACCAAATTCTTTCTCCCCTCATAAGCCAAACCTCACAGTCCATATCCTTACTGCATTCGGGTCTTTCAACTCTGACCAGAGTGGTCCATCAAGCTGTACTTACACCACTGCAAGGCATCTCCCAGGCCGAGGCTTCAAGTCCTTCCACATTCCTCCTGAAAATCAGTTCCAAAAGGCCAAAGGCAACAGAATCGGGGTTCTAGCAGCAATAAATGATCCCACTCTCTGGTACCAAAACTGTTGTGGTCAGCTTTCTCATTGCTGCAACAAAGAACCCAACCAAAGGTAGATGATGGGAGGAATGGCTTTATTTTGGCTTACAGAGTAGAGGGTAGGCTCCATGATGGCAGGGGAAATGATGGCATGAGCAGAGGGTGGACATCACCTCCTGGCCACATCAGGCAGGAAGGTGTGCCAAACACTAGCAAGGGGAAGCTGGCTATAACCCCCATAAGCCCGCCCCCAACAACACAGCTCTAACAAGATTCCAATTCCAAAGTTGCCATGGGGGGGATGGAGCATTCAGAACACATTCGTTTGTAGGCGACCCCTGGATCAAACCACCAAAAGCCATGTGTGCCAATGTGGTGCTGCCCAGAAGAGATGGAGACAGGCCCTCCCCTCACTCTACCTGCCTAATTGTCTTCATGGTTTGGGTGGGATTTGAGCATGGCCCCCAAGGGTTCCTGTTCTGGAAGTTTTGTTCTCAAAGTGGTTATAGGAGAGGTGGTGGAGCAGAAGAGGTGGGGCTTAGCAAGGAGTTTCCGTCATTGGGACACCCAGGCCCTCAGACAGAATTGATATAGTGTTCCTGGGACCCTGGTTGGTTCTTGAGAGACATTTGTAACAGAGGAAGCCTGGCCCCTCCCTGCTCTGTTTCTTGCTTCTTGTTTCCTGCATTGAATACACTGAGTCGGAAGACAGCCAACCTGTGTCAATCTGTTTTGTCTTTCTGCCTCCAGAATTGTGAGCTAAATAAGTCTCTTTTCGAAATAATCACCCAGCCTCAGGCATATTGTTTTAATCATGGGAACTAGACTATTGCAGTCCTTTAGAAAAGCTGTCCCCTATCTTTGCCCTCAACCTGTTCCCTTGTATCCTGATGCTTAACATGTGGGCACTATACACAAGGTCTCCTCACAGGTGTCCTTTCATTTATGAAAAATTGACACTCAAAAAGATCTCCGTAGCCTATTTGATGAGAGCACTCCACAGGATCGTTTTGATCTTTTTTCTAGACTTTTCCTGAAACCTGGCTCACTATACTACTATGGGTAGCTCTATAGAGCCATTTAAATTAGCCACACCCTGCCCCCAGAAGCAAGTGCATGATGGGAAAGTATAATAGGTGTTGCTATTTTTTCCCAGCATCCTCTTCTCAGGTCTTAGAATTTCAGTCAGCTTGTTTAGTCACAATGTCTGATTGTTTCTGAGAGAGCCAATCCGCAGGCAGGCAGGGCTGGTCTAGGGAAAGAAAAGAGCAGGTCAGTGGAGAATTTGAACATGGAGAGAGTGTCACTTTGCTAAGGGGACATAACATACACCCCAGACTGGGTGGCTTAAGAAACAGAAATTTATCTTCCCACAGTCCTGGAGGTTGGAAGTCTGAGACTAAGGTGTCAGGAAGACTGGTTTCTCCTGAGATCTCTCTGTTTGGGTTGTAGGTGGTCCGTCTTCTCCCTCTGTGGTCACCACTATGGTGTCTATGCTTGGATCTCTCCTCCTTATGATACCAGCCCTATTGAATTAAAGTCTGGTAGGATTTAAATCTGCAATGAACACTTGTTGCCCAGCTTATGGAGCCTTCTGGAGGAAGGACTTAGCTGGTGACACAGGTCACTAGGGGAGGGTCTCAGAGGGTTATGTCCGCCCCTTGAACCAACCCACTTTGCTCTGCTTCCTGGTCTGATAACACAGTGGGCAGCCTCTGGCACGTGCTTCCCCCACCACGGACTCCCTGCTATCTTCCCTGCTGTGAGGAACTGAACCCTCTGTCACCGTGAGCCAAAACAAGCCCTGTCTCTCCTAAGTTGCTCTCGGGCATTTTGTCACAGCAATAAGCAAATGAATCCAGGGCCCTCCCGTGTAACTCATTCCACCTGCAGTGGAATTTCTCCAAACTGATTCATATTCCAAGATTATTGTGGGATTTAGGACTTCAACATTTTGGGAAGGACATGATCTAACCAAAACTCTGGCCCTAGAGGAATTAAAGAAGATGAGCTCCTTGAAGCAGAGTCTTGGTGATATACTTGGGTCTACTGGGCTCGGTATGCCCTGTGGTTTGCAGAGCCTGGTGGAGTGTTCTGTGTTCCTCTGCTTTGACAAACTATGGGGGTTCTTATAGGCTGAACCAAGCATGCATAGCTCTTTATCCCATGAAAGGGTTTGGAAAATCCTCTGTGGCGCCACAAAATCTTATTAAGTAAGGCCTTTGCAAAGATTTATTCACCTTGAACAAATAGAGAATTTAATCTTTCAACCACAGTGAAATCCAAGGGTTGGTCAAACGCAGGGTAGGAATGGCAGAAAGTATTTGGGAAGATACAGAATGGGGACCCTCTTCATGGCCTTAGCATCATTGAAACTACAGGACATGTATATTCCAAATGGTCTGAGTATGTGAAGAAGGGTGAACGAAACAGAGCCTGGACCATAGCCTCCTTCAAGGACTTGTAAACGCCAACAGTAATAACCTACCAATTCACTGAATTATCTCTCTTCTATTTTAATTGTAAAGATTATATAAGAATAAAAAGTGTGAAATGTTTGGTTACCTAAGCTCTTAGTGTACAAGTGCTTAAAACATGAGCTCTAATGTTTCTAGAAAGATTTTAAACAACGCATGTGCTTAGCTTCAGGCTGAGAAAGAGCTCTATGGTATGTATTAAAATCCAATGTACCATGTTTGTTTTGAGATAGTGTCTCGCTTTATAGCTCAGGATGGCCTTGGACTGCTGATAGTCCTATTTCTGTCTCCCAAGTGCTGGAATTCAAGGGACATGTCACAGTCCAGCCTAAGCCATACATTCTTTACTTTTATTTCAGGATCAATGGGAAAAATATTCCAAACACACCAAATACTTCAAAGAGATATATTACCATATTATTAGCAGTAGAAAAACATTAGTATTGGGACCCATTCATCATGACCCTCGTAATAAGCTAGTATTCACTCGCGTCTTCAACAAATATTTACTGAGCACTTTCTATATACTAGACACCATAGTCCCCAGTCATGAACACAGCACACAGAGCCCAGCTTTCACGGGGCTGAGAGGGTATGAAATATGGGGTGACAGAAAGGAGCTGAGGGAGGAGGTGAAAGAAGGAGCTGTGATATCGAGATGTGAAAAAAAACTAGACCACACAAGGAAGCGCTCCTTAATGATCAAACACACAGAAGCGAGGGATTCCATTTCATGTATTTCTAAATTTGATTTGATTTGTGTTTGTAAGTGTGTGTGTGTATAAGTATGGGTATGAAGTTCAGAGGACAACTTCAGGGTGTTTCTCTTCTCCTTCCACCTTTTTCCCCCCCAAGGTAGGGTCTCTCTCTAGACAAGGCTGACCTGAAACTCACTCTGTAGTCCCAGGCTGGCCTCAAGCCCACAGCAATTCTCTTACCTCTGCCTCCCAAGTGCTAGGGTTAAAGGAGTGCCACCACACCCAGCTTTCCTTCTACCTTTTGTGACAGGATCTCTCTTGCCCTTGCTGCTCCTCAGCTTCTGGATTCTCCAGGCTCTGCCTTCCCCTGCCCTAGGCGCAGGCACCACTTGGCATCTGACTTCCCATGGCCACTGCTGATCAACCTCAACTCAGCGAGCTTGCAAGTGCCTTCAACCAGGCTCTCCATTTTATATGTTTGAAAAACTCCCTCAGGCTTCTTTGTAAACAAATATTTGCAGGAAGTCAGTGTTTTAAAGTGAGTTAGAAGACTATAGTGATCCAGAGACGACATGGTGAAGTCTGGGAAGTAGATAGACAATGACAGAGAAGAGTGGCCGTGCCACCAAAATGAGAATATGACCCTGAGGCAGGAAGGACTTTTGGAAAAGAATGCACCCCAACAGGAAATAGGGGTAATGGGCCAACTTTAATTGGGGTCATGAAGGATCTCCTCCACATGAGGCCTATTGCAATGGGAACTATCTATTGAGGGTATCTATTAAGTAGCACCAAGCAGGATGCTAGGAAGGTAGCCACAGGTTCAATGGCTTAGGTGTGATTGAACGTGGAAACAGAGCAAATGGAAGACTTGAACTTGGCCTGGCACTTGATCTAAGTATTTACTTTCAGTGCCCAGTAACAAGTTGCTTCCTCCTCTGACTGTGCTATCCAACATGACAGCCAGTGACCATTAGAATTTAAGTGTATTACGTTTAAAATTGAGCCACATTTTAAGGGTTTAATTTCCACATGTGACTGGTGGCCACCTCAGTGATTAGTCCAGCTGTGGAATATTTGATCATCTGAGGAAGTTCTATTGGACCCTGATGCTATAGGAAATTCTCTTGGATCACTTATTTCTGGGAGTGTTTCCAGGCCCCAGCGGCTGTTCCCAGCTGCCCACCTTCTATTCGGAGCACCAGGCTTGCCTCCTGCTGATGTCTCAGCCGGCTAACCTTAGGTCGCTCCTCTTTGCCTCTGGTTTTTGCCTTTCACTGGGATGTGAACTCCAGGTCTCTTCTGACTGGCCCACCGCCTCCCAATGCCCTTATCCACTCCTAGGTCATCAGTTAGTTGCGGGCCACCTTGAGTTTGGTCTAGACTTCGTTTACTAAGTCTTACAGACTGGAAATTCTAAAAGAGACTGACCTGGATGTGGAGAGCCTGGATGGAGAGCTGTGTGCTCAGAGTTCAGTCTGCAGGGACTGGGTTCTTGAAGGTGGGTATTGATGGACTCTTGGGAAGCAGTGGCCCAGTAGAAAAGAGACAAGGAGGCGATGCCATCCCTCCAGGCTGTAAAGAAGTTAGAGGCTGTGAAGAAAAACAATAAATAAAAGAAAACATACAAGAATGTTGTGCTTCCCCTAGACTTCAGAGGACAGGTTTCATGTATATTTCAATGCCCAGTGTATTCAAGAATGGAGCAGACATGCACGTGCTTGCAAAGCCAAAATGCAGCTGGTAGGTCTAATTTTAGGTTTCGAAGCCTTGGCAAAGTCCCTCTTTCCAATAAATGCTGTTTGATCTTATGGAGTTTGCACCCAGAGCAGGACTCAGATGATCCCTCGGATCCCTTGGAGCCATGGAAGGTGCATTTCTGAGTGTGCGGTTCCTAAGAGGGGCCAAGAAGTGGTGCCTTCTAGAATTTGGAGAAAGAGCAGCCCTTGCCATGGGCCTCAGCTCTTCTGGTATAATTATTAAGACACAATCTGAAAAGAAATCTGGTTGGGAAAAAGATCATAAGACCAGGCTGGTCTGGTAGACTGAGTATGTGCATTCAGGGAAGAAATGTCTGCCCAGGTAATAGTTCCATCTTGCCTGGAATGAACAGTATAATGAGACTACTGGCTGAGGGAAGCTTCTGGAATCAGGTTGCTTGGGCTTGGGCTTGGGCCTGGATCTGTTAGTGAGTTAGTTTTATGACTATAAGTGACTTAACCACTATGTGCCTCAGTTTGATCATCTGGAAAAACATGCTCATAATAGTAAATGAATACTTACAGGGAAGGTGAGGGAGATAATGTGTATAGAGTCAGAAGAGGGCCTGGTACAGGGCACACAGCAATCACTACTGTCATTCATGGACTATTCTGGTCTAAGGTATTTAGCATTGATTGTGTGACGAGAGACAGCAAAGGGTCGTGATCAGATGTGGAGCTGGGAACTCCAGGCTTGCAAGGGCGCAGAGTTTGGCGTTGTGAAACTCTGTGTTCTCAAGCTTGTTAAGCTCTGCGTTCTCAAAATTTTTATTGGAAAAGTGCAGGTAATAGCAGAGGCATAATAATATGTCTTCTCCAGATGATAGTTATGAGGATTCAAGGAGTTAATATATGTGGATAATAAACACTCAGCAGAAGGCCTGGTCATGCTAAGATCTCAGGACCAGCTAACCACTATTATTATTATTATTGCACAGATTCACAGCTTTCAAAGTCAGAGTGCAGTAGTGTTGTTCACTGAAGTTTAAAACGAGACTAAGCTTTATTTACTCTCGCTTAGCAGAATTAGAGAGACTGAGAGATCCACAGACACCAACTCAGGTCATGAGTAAATATTTACAGACAGTGTACAGATAAACACCCTATGGGAGGCTGGAGAGACTACTCAGTGGTTAAGGCATTTGCCTGGTTTAGGTGACCTAGTATCCACATACAGGCAGATGCACAAAGTGGCACATGCTTCTGGAGTTTGCAATGGTTAGATGCACTGGGAGCTCTCTCTCTCTCTCTCCTCTCCTCTCTCTCTCCTTCTCTCCTCTCTCTCCTTCTCTCCTCTCTCTCCTTCTCTCCTCTCTCTCTTCTCTCTCTCCTCTCTCCTTCTCTCCTCTCTCTCTCTCTCTCTCTCTCTCTCTGTCTCCCTCTCTCTCCTTGTTCTAAATAAATAAACTCCCAATGGCAATGTGCTGGTGCATTCTTGGGCAATGGGGGCTTAGATATTGCTGCCAACAGGGAAGTCATTCTAGCCCTGCCTGGGTTGTGACGTCAAAGAGCTTCAGTGCTACGTGCATGACGGCATCTCTAAATCATTCCGGTTTTGAGAAGACCTTGACTCAGACCTTTGGAAACATACCGAGTGACCGAGTGGGAGTCAAAGGGGAGCCAAGGCCCTGGCCAAGGAGATGGAAACAAGCGGGTGTTCAGGCCTCCCCCAGGCTTCCTCCTGTCACATGATGTCGTGACTAGTTGCTAAAGTCTCTTGTGTCTTCAACACAGCCATGGAAGCGATACTTGAAGAGGAGGATGAAAATAAAGAAACCAAATAATTGCTAGAGGGCCCACGACACAGAGTCAAATGGGAGGGATGTCAAAGGAAGGTGATATAAAGAGGGTAAAGAAGATGGAGGGAGAGAGAAAGGGGGGTCAAGTGTCTTTCTGAGGGCTAGGGAAATAAGTTTGAGGAAAAGGTGTCAAGAATTTTACCTGTGGGTTTGAATGTCACCTGATCCCAGTCAGGCAAGAGCCAGAAAGGGGCCTTGTGTCAAGGACTAGCCTTCTCCCACTGGCATACCTGGTCACCAGAATAGGTGCTCAAAGCCTGTCTGAGGCATCGGGAAAATGTCACATTTGAAAACGTGACAAATACAGTGTGTCATTGCTGGACTGATGTATGGCAGGAACGACAAGAGGGTGCCAGGAAGTAGGAGGCTAACAATGGCTACCCGCAGCCTCCTGGGTCGCTCCTTACTCGGGGTTTTCTGATCCTCTGGATTTCACCACAGAAAGCTCCATACTGGTCCCAGTCCAGCCCAGGCTGAAGATGACATTTGCCTAAGGCTCCAATGCTGGGAAGAAAGGAATGTTGTACCCATCCCCTGCGGGGCCCTTGTCTGCTTCAGAATGCCCTGCTCCAGAATGGACTTTCCTTCCTGGCACCCTCTTCTCCTGAAGGGAAGGAGGGCTGAGGAGAAGCTAGGCTGTTTCTTGGTGTTTTCCGCGTCAGTCCACTTTAGCCCCCCAGAGAGGTCAAGTCCACTCTCTAGAGCCAGCACGCAGCACCAGCTCACCACAGTCAGACAGACAGACAGACAGGCAGGCAGACAGACAGACAGACAGACAGACAGACAGACAGACAGACAGACAGACGGAACAGCTGACAGAGGGCCAACAGGATAGAAACCTGTAGAATCTCATCTTCCAATCTTCAAGATCCAGGGAGGGACTGGAGTCCCAAGTTCACTTTTTTTTTTTTTTTTCCCAATACAACATTCCTCCTGTTCTTTTCACCTCTGGAAAGCTTTCAATTGAAGTCAATTGGAAAATGAGCTTTCCAAACCCACAGCTGAACCCTCCTGGGGTTCTCATGTACCATTTATTTATTATTTATTTATTTATTTATTTGCTCTCCCCCCCCATCCTCCCCATATACACACCCAGCACCTTGTTCTTGAAGCTTGTCTTATTCAGCATTCCAGCAGCTTGGTTAAGTACCTTATAAGGAAATCATTTATAATAAAGCCTGGTATGCCTGGGTTTATCATTTCTAAGTGCGGGTCAGGATTTAGCTCACTGTGTTAAACTCTCCACGCTACATGTGATTTGTCGAGCTTTGTCAGGAACAAAAAGTTCCGGGATGTGCAAAGCAGGACTGCTTGGTTTCCATGGAGATACTGCTAGTTAGGCTATGGAAATCCTGAAAAGGCCAGAGGATGAGTGACAATACAAGGATTTAGCAGCTGATCTGAAGAGCCAGACTGAATTAATGAGATTTTTTTCACACAGAGCTATTAGCAAGGCGGGGCATCGTATGGCTCTTAGGCTGTAGTCTTGAAAAACAGAAATGGAAAGATTTAATTGCTGATGTTTTTGGAAAAAAAAAAAACCCTTTAAGGTTATTTTAACCTATAACATTTTAAGGGAGTAATAAAAAAAATAGGGCTGCTTTTTTCCCCATCATTCAGTTACTGTTATTACTTCATTTGGTGTGGTAGTTACCAGTCATCTGCATGGAGATGAGACATTCAATAGTACTTATTATATTGAGCAGTTAATTCCCACATACTGTGAACACATTACTGTTCAAAGTAGGTTATCTGGTGTTCCATTTAGAGCCGAGGGAAAAATACCACGTCACGAGCTTCATCTCTCCTGGGGCGATGTTAATTATTTATTATAGACTGCCGATATAAACTGTTAGCTCTGACAGGTCACACACTGTATTTGTATCCGTTTGCTGTTTCCAAAATTTTGGAGTTTGGGTGTGGATTTGGGGGAGACCACAATCCCCCGGTTAATGAGTTTGATTCCACGTGCACCTGCTGGGAACAGAAGAAAGGACCCTCCCCCCACCATCCTCAGCCTTACCTCCAAAGTTTGGGAGGATACTCTCTTCCTTGCCAGGACTTGCCACGATTCCTAATTCCAGCTCCCCCAGCTTCTTTCTGTTGTGATTTTTCTTAAAGACATTATGGTCTGGTCTCTGGCCAAGAAACCACTTTTTGATTTCCAACATGTTCCCTGGGCAAACTCCATCAAATGTCAGTCCTCCTCGGGAGAGGATGTGGTATGGCTCAGGCCAAGCAGCCCATGTGAAGAAGGGCACAAGCCCATATGTTCCTAGGAGAGGCAGGACGCCTCTTCTGCTGAGGAACCCACAACAAGAGCACGTGTTCCTGCATTCCCCGGATTCCTTTACAGTAAACTAATCCACTTAATCTCACTGCCAGCTTCCCCTGGCGGGAATTTCACAGTCTCTTTTGATTTAGTGGTTTGTGAAATCTCCAATTAAGTGCCTCTGCCCTCCTGTTATTGTCTCTCTATTCCCTAAATGATTTTATGGGGAAGAAACCAGAGAAGTTGAAATAGGGGTCAGCCTGCCCTCATCCTTCCCCACCTGTTTTTTTCCCCTCTTTATTGTGATTATTTTTTAAATTGGACCCTCTTTTTCTCTTTCTGACTTCGCCAGCCAGTGACAAATGTGCTCATCTAATTTGTCAGTCTATCAACTGAGCTGATCCCAAATTTATCTCCGTCACAGATTACGTCCTACCCATTCCACTTGGCACTTGAGAATTCCTGTCTTTGTGTGCCTTTAGAAAGGTTTGGGAAGAACGAAAGTGAGGGAGTCGCTAGACAGCCTCGGCCCAGAGATCCAATTTTGTCATTTGCAAGCTGTGGGGCCAGTCACTTAACCTCGCTGATCTGATGTCCTCATCTGAAAATAAAGGTTAAATACTGTCACATCTAGAAATTATCTACACATAGTAGCTACTCAACAAATTATGACAATGATAGCTATCATTCATATTAGACTGCCGATTCCGCACAGCAGTGATGTGTTTGGGGGCATTTTATTAAGGCCCTTTGACACGTGTCTTTGTGGCACCTCTGCTTAGATGGAGCTCTTGAAGTTTAAGAGCCCAGGTTTTCCATTTATTTTGAAATTGCCCGTTGCATTTAGCTGCTACGGTCTGCCTGATTCCCTGCCTCTTGAAAAAGCTTATTGTCGTGACCGCTATGTTCAAACTCATCTCACTTGTATAAATAAAGGTACAAATGGCCCTTTGGTATTCAGGAGTAGGTAATATAGGCTATTGTTATTGTTTGCGTGTGTGAGTGTGTGCAGATAGAACCCAAGGCCTTGCACGTGCTATTCAAACACTCCATCGGTGGGCTACACCCTCTAGCCCTGGTTTTTCATTTTTCTCTTGTCAAATTATAGTTGGCCCTGAGGTCCTACCATTGGCTGGAAAGGAGGACCTGTGCCAGTCAGTACTGGTCTGCTGAGCTTTGAGCTGGGATGGGGAAGGAGCTCTGCTCTATCTATCACTGTGACTGTCTGATCTTTACAGGTTACTCAACCATGTTGTACCCAGTTTTCTCATTAGTAAAATGAAGAGATGAGTCCCTCTTCATCTATGATGTAAGGTTGTTGCAGAAGGTTACATATCAGGCCTGGAGAGGATGTCTCAGTGGTTAAAGGAGCTTGCTCCCAAAGATTAAATGTGTAAATCCAGAGAGAAGGCTGGCCTCTTTTTCAGTGTTCAGAAAGTCACTTTGATCATAACTTTGATAATTCTTGTTATAAACTGAGAGAGGCTTATAGGGAATTAGTAAAATGAGACAGCAACGTGTGATCCTTACTCTGTATGGCCACCCCAGATGTGGTGGTTTGCTTGTAAAATGACCCCTAAAGACTCATGTGTTTCAATACTGAATCCCAAACTGGTGGCTCTGTTCAGTAAAGTTGGGGACCCTTTAGGAGGTGGAGCCTTAAGGCCGGGTCTCACTTGCTGCTCTCTCTACATCTCCCCACTAATACGACAGTATGACAAAGGTTTTTCTGCTCCTGTTGGGCTTTCTCTGCCATGGTGGCCTCTGCCCTCTGGAGCTATAAGCAAAATGAAACTCTTTCCTTCCTTCTGTTGCTTCTGAGGGACAGGTATTTTCCCCAGGCAACTGATACAATGCTGTGTTCAACGCTGATGCTCTGCTACCTGTTGGACACCTGCGTGTCCTTTGGGCATCTTATAGATTATTACCGACATTGGACTCAGGAATGGTAGACACTTGTCTGGAGCTGTGTCCAAGAACACAGTCCTCAGAGATCCACAGGCCAGAGCCAGGGGACCAGCAGACTCCTCATAATGGAACAGGGACAGTGTCTAATCATCCGCCTACTTAGGGTTAGGGATGTCTTTCTCCTCTCTCTCCTTTTCTTTCCCCTCCTCACTTCATGCTGGCCTAGGAGCATGCTCTGGACAATGTGAGTTTGTATCCTATTTCCTTGTCATCTGGGCCAGCAGTGAGTGTCCTGTAGGTTGCTCAGAAGGAGTGGTACCATTTGCCCAGGTTGAGGCACTAGGCAATTTGGAAAACTGCCAAAGCCGAATCTCAAAGGGTTAATAAAACAGAACTGAATTTCCAGACCAAAGCCAGCCTAGGAAATCTGAAGTAGCTAAAATAAGGTAAGAAACCAATAAACATATGGGCCTTGGGGAACCTGTATGTGAGGAATTCAGTGAGGAAAGATGAAAAAATGGCCGGGAGGGCGAGACCTAGGGGTGGGGGGAAGAGGAGGGGAAGAATCCAGTAGTCTTATCTGTGAGTGTGCTTTTTATGGTTACAGTTACCTGGGTTTAACCATGCTCTAAAAATGAAATACCCTTAGATAAGTAATACTCAACTTTTAAATAATATTTATTATGGCATATTGTTATTATTATTATTTTTGTTGTTTTTAGCTACTGCTCTCTTGTGGTGCCTAATTCCTAAAGCTTATCATAGGCATGCATGTATATTGGTCTAGGAAAGCTACTTATTCTTGGCTCCTGAAGTTTGTGGAATGTCTGGAAATGGATCCCTTGGATAAGGAAGGATCACTCTTCCTGGAGCTATTTCTGTTTATTGGCACTGGCTTTTTAGATTTATCATCTATGTTACCTGTTGCAATCCTGTCTCTGTACTTCAAATACGGTCCTCTCACCCCCTGTAGGTTCCTTTCACTCTGTCACACAAGGCATGCTTGTAACATTGCATGAGACAAGTTATGGCCACCAGCCAATTAAATGTGGATTCCTCCAAGACCATTTCAAACCCACTGCCTCCCTCAGAATCCTGCCTCAGATCTGGGCCACTACTCAACACCTATGTTATATACCAGGCACATACTGAGTATGTTATTTAATTTAGGGATGGGCACATCCCAACTTTTCTATTCCAAGCTTTGTGACTTTAGGTAAATCACTTAATCTCTGCAAGATTCACTTTACCCCTAAAAACAACATGCTTTTAAAACCAAGCAAAACAGAACAAATGAAAGAACCAGATTTTGGGGCACTCTCGAGCTTTGACCCTTCTAACCCTTCTTCATAATTTGATTTTCTGATGCCATAATTTCACTTTTTCCATTCATTCTGTTCTCTGCTAGACAAGGAAATAGAAAACCAGGCTTTGGCTAAACTAACCAGTGCTGATTGATATTAACGATGATTTACAGGGTCTGCTTCCCAAAGGGAGGTGAATTTTAATACGTAAATTCCAGTTCTTAGTTCAAAAATATCAAATACTGGCTGGAGCGATGGCTTAGATGTTAAGGCTTTAGCCTGCAAAGCAGAAGGACCTGAGTTTGATTCCCCAGTGCCCATGTAAAGCCAGATGCATAGGGAAGCACATGCTTCTGGAATTTGTTTGCAGTGGCTGGAGGCCCTGGCAAGCCCTTTCTCTCTCTTTCTTTCTCTCTCTCTCCCTGCCTCTTTCTCTCACTCTCTCATAAATAAATAAATAAATAAATAAATAAATAAATAAATAAATAAATAAATAAATAAGTGACAGCATACCAACTTCTGCCACTGCCAGCACAGCTTAAAAGGGCCAAAAATAACAATTCAATATACAAAATATATACAAGGACAATTTTCAAGTCTGATTACCAGGCCATAAGAAGCAATTATCCGGGTGGCTCCGTCTGATCCTGGTCCACTGTGATGTGGATGACCTGTCACACACTGTCACCATCATGAATTGAGCTGCACTGCCATGTCTTCACTGCCATGATCTCCAAAACCATAAGCCAAAAGCATCCATTCCTTCTATGAGTTGTTTGGTTCGTGTGTTTTGATCAGAGCAACAGGCAAGTAACAACTATAGTGTCCGACACTCACACAAAGCTGAAATATTGACTGTTACATCAAGCCAGACTAGAAAAGCTTATAATTTAGGAGTAGTTTTGGGTAGAATACTCTGGGATGTTATGCCTCACAGTTTCTAAACTGCCTAATAGATCATAAACAAAATATATCATACACAAAGTATATAAAATATAAGGATTAGATAGTTTCCAAATAATTTAATTCCAGACAAAAACCAAAGAGATATTTGCACAAATAAAGACACACAGACAGTGCTCACAAAGATACTGTTTTAGCACCTTGTTTAGCATCCAAACAATGATTACCAGTTGTTCAAAGAATAGTAAAACATGACCTATAGCAGAAAAATAATAACTAGCTGTTTAAACAAATCTAGAATTGGCATAGATGGTAAAATTAGCAAACAAAACATTAAAATAGCTCTCAGATCTGTGTTACATAAATTTACTTCTAATGGAGTTATTTAAAAAGACTCAAATAGGACTTTAGGAGTGGACAACTATCATTTTGTGATAAAATCATATGTTAGATTAGACATGGCAGAAGAAAGATTAGTACATGTAAAGATAGAGCAATAGAAAACGTCCACAATGTCCGGGCGTGGAGGCACACGCCTTTAATCCCAGCACTCAGGAGGCAAAGGTAGGAGGATCTCCATGAGTTCGAGGCCACCCTGAGACTATATAGTGAATTCCAGGTCAGCCTAGACTAGAGCGAGACCCTACATCGAGAAAGCAGAAAATAAAAATAAAAATGTCTTGTAGGTAAAAATAAATAAATAAAAAGTGTCTTCATTTTAAAAACGAAAGCAATTTCACAAATGGTCTCTGGGAAGAAAATGAGGTAAATGTTCTAAATCCAGGAAATAGTAAAAAACTGTTTCTATTGACTAATAAATCAAGTTGGCATACTACATTCTGTAGAGCAAATACCAATGAGTATAAAAAGGTTGAG
>PVHP010020771.1:0-5000 GCA_004024765.1 Zapus hudsonius | reverse complement strand
ACACAGCCAGATGGTGGGCAGGGGTCTTTGCAAGCCCTTGCTCTTTGCACAGAACATACAAACACTAAATTCAATGCTGCCAGTGGTATCTTTGGCTTCTTCAGTTTCAGAAGACACAGAAGAGAATGATGCTCTGTCTGGAGACACTTCTCACAGACTCTCAGTCTGCTTGCAGGTTGTCTGGGTGAGAGAAGGAAGGGTGGGCATCAGTACCTCACAGTGAGGATTGCCCCTTCTTTATTTCTTGCCTCCTCAGTGCACAGGTATATATATATGAAAATGTGTAGATTTGGAGTAGCAGCAGCAAGCACAGTTGTTCTTGCTGACTGGTTTCTTCCGACTCTCACCCTGTCCCTGGTTCCAGAGGCTCCATTTTCTTAGCTCTCAGCAGTCAACTTAATAAAGATTGATATCAGTGACAAATTCTGTCAACTTGTAACTGTACAAAATGGGCCAAGGAAAATAAATAACCCAAGGAATGATGGAGTGTGTAAATATTGATGTGGACACTGGGTGCAGAGATGTTGGATGAAGCAAAAATGTTGCTTATTGATGGCAAATTCCCTTGGCAGAGTGGTCCTTTCTGGCTGGTTTTAATTCTCTGGCTTTTTAAGGTGGGAGTGAATGTCACAGGCTGGACTGTAAGCTCTTGGATTCAAAAGAAAATCATTCTAGAAATGGCATATACCTTTCATTCAATAAAAATATTATCATAAAATAGTGTTGAATGTAGGAAAAATGTAAATACATATTGGAAAAATCAGATGTTGGTGGGTATCGAGCAGTTCCTTTTTTCATTCTAACATACACATTTCTTCATTTTTAAGATACAAATATTTGGGGGCTGGAGAGATGGATCAGTGGTTAAAGGCACTTGCTTGCAAAGCACGGTGGCTGGGGTTCAGTTCTCTAGTTCCCATATAAAACCAAATGCACAAAGTGGTACAAGTGTCAGTCATTTGTTTGCAGGGTCAAGAGGCCCTGGCACACACATTCTCTCTTTCTTTCTCTCTCTTAAATAAATAAATACATTTTGAAAAGATGCAAATATTTCATTTTGCAATTTCTGAAATCAGATTGAACCTATGGGCACATGTAATGTGGTGTCATTCCTTTTATCAGAAAAGAAAGATGTGCTTGACTCTCTGTTTCCATGGGAGATTGGGTCCAGGAGTCCCACTCTGAAACCAGTGTCCACAGACACTCAAACTCCTTATATAAAAGGACATAGTGTTTGCATAGAGCCTACGCCCATCTCCCTACAAACTTTAACTCATCTCTGAATTTTAAAAAATATTTTATTTATTCATTTTCAAGCAGAGATAGATAGAGAGAGAGAGCACACCAGGGCCACCACCTTGTAGGTCTGGCTTATGTGGGTCCTGGGGAATTGAACCCAGGGCCTTAGGCACTGGAGGCAAGTGCCTTAACCACTAAGCAATCTCTCCAGCCCTCATCTCTGGATTCTTGATGATCCTCAGGACAATGTCATTGTTATATCAGTAATGGTCCTACTGTTTTGTGAGGGGGGAAATAACAAGGAAAATCATGTTGACATTTGACTTTTCAAACTTACTAAAGCATCTGTTTAATTCACTCTAGACATAGAAGACCAAATATATTAAATTGATGATAATGCTTACAAATGATGACACCTTAAAACCAAGGAAATCAACATTTATAAACATATCATGGAGGGGGGCTTAGAAAATGGCTCTGAGTGACAACGCCTGCCATACAAGCCGAAGGGCCTGAGATCACATGGGCTCAACCCCAACACTCAGATGAATAGCTCAGGTGTAGCCACACAGATCTGTGGGGGACAGAGACCAGAGAATTTCTGGGCTTGAAAGTCAGCCATTCTGACCATAAATAAATAAATAAATAAATAAATAAATAAATAAATAAATAAACAAACACACAGATGGCCTGGGTTCAGTGAAAGACTCCGTTTCAAAGAAATCAATTGGAAGAGGAAAGAGGGGGATATTTATTGTTCTCTTTGGGCCTCCATGTGTGTGTGTATAAGGTTCACATGTCTGCATCCATGTGCGTCCACTATAAATACACACAACACTACACTCACACACATGCAAAAAAATAATCTCCTGGTAAATTCCATTTTCTAAAATAATATACATAATGGTAAACAAAAGTTACCATCCCAGCTGTTTGTATGTGTGGTGTACATGCATGTCTGTGTATGTGTGTGGTATATGTGCATGTGTGTCTATGTGTGGTGTACGTGCATGTCTGTGCGTATGTGTGTGCGTGGTCACACTTATGTGATACCAGTGGTAGACTTCCGCTGTCTTCTTCGATTGTTGTCCTGATTTATTGAGACAGGGTCACTGATTTGAACCAGAGCTCACCAATATAACTAGTCGAGCCCACGTGCCCCTGGGACCCACTGCCTGTGCCCCCGAAGCTCTGGGTTATAGGCAGGCTGCTCTGTCCACCTGACGTTTACATGAACTTCGATCCTCATGCTTGCTCTGTAGGTGCTTCACCAACGGAGCCATCTCCTCAACCCTCATTTTAGCTATTTTAAGTGTACAACTCAGTCGCAGTGAATCCATTCAAGTAAAATACACCATTACTATTCCAAAACACACCATCCCAAAATGGTGACTCTGTTCCTCTTAATCAATAACTCCCCATTCTCCTCTCCACCAAACCTTCCTAAGAACTATTCTACTTCCCGTTCCCCTGAATTTCCTATTCTAGGCACTCATGAAACGGAATCATACATGATTTATCTGTTTGTTTCTAGCTACTTCATGGAGCACAGTATTTTCAAGGTGCATCCATGTCGGAGCATGGATCAGGACTTCATTACTATTTGGGTTTGAATATTTCTCTATCCTGTGCGTCAGCTGGCACGTTGGACACGTAGTGCCACTTTTTGGGCTCTTGTGATTGATGTCACTCTGAACTAACAGAAGGATCTGTTTATGTCCCTGGTTTCAATCGCTTTGGGAGCGGACTTCCAGGATCAGTCAGTCTACGCTGGAGGGTTTTGAGGAAGCCCCGTTCTGCCATCCTCAGCAGCTGTGCTGGTTCACTTCTTGGCACGGCTCAAGAATTCCAGTTTTTGTTTTTTTGTGGCTTCGTTCGTATTTGTCATTTTCCATTTTAATAGTCAGCCTCACACGTGTGAAGGGTCTGGGTGTATTTTTGAAGCTCGCTTCTCTCTTCTAATGATATATGCTAAATACACTTCCATGCCATTGAGCTGCTTCGGCGAGTTTTATGAATTGCCATCTTAAAGACCATATATTATTCACTTATATGTCTGTACATACATACTTTCAAAATAACCCTGATTTGTTGAATATTTAAATTGTCCCCAATTTTTTCCTATTACAAATTAAGAAGAAATGAATGTAGGATTTTGGTATAGTCTATTGTTTCATTAGTATAAATTCCTGGATAGGCTATTGTTGACCCAAGAAGATAAGCTTCTAAGTCTTATCATTCATGGCTCTAAATTCCCTCTACTTAGTTATAAAGGGAAAACATCAAGAACCCTTCAGTGAATAAACACCCACATCACTGCCAATTCCAAAGATTTCACTGGGAAATATTTACACTTGTGAGAAAGAGAAACTGCTCTGTGAATTTGGTCAATGAAATAGAAATGATTTCAGTCAGCATTTCTGCCAGATGGTTTGACAGTTCTGGAAAGAAGACATTTTTATCGTCCTCATTTCCAGTCTAAGGACAAACTGTTCCAGAGAAGTATGATTACTTTCTTCCTGACTCAATTTCCCTGTTCTCACCTGCCATTCTTACCTGAGATGTGGCAGGTTTTTTTTTTTTTTAAAGAGGTAGGGGACTAAGGAGATGGTTCAGTGGTTAAAGATACTTGCTTGCAAAGCTTGCTGACTCAGATTTGAACCCCCAACACCCACAAGCTGGATGCAAAGTGGCACATATTTGTGATTCCTCTGTGCCTTCAACAGGGGAGGTGGTGCCAGGAGAATCCAAGCCCACAGCCCAGCTAATCTGGTGGTGGTATTCCTTAGCAGTGGCAAGAGACCTTATTTCACACCTGGAGGCTGTCCTTTACACATGTGTCCATACTAACTACACAAATAAACCCAATATTTGAAAAATCCCCCCCCAAAAAATTTTTAAAGGCAAAAGTAGCTGCATCACGACAGAGTTTCCCTAGTGGTTATGTGACCTGAGATACTAGAGAATCTGTATGTTTCCTATAGAAAGTGAAGAGCTTTGTGATCATTATGTCTAAATTAGCACACAGAACCTACCAGTCTACACCAGAGACAGTCCCTGGAGATTTTTCTTTCCTCTGGAAAACTGGATGAAATGGTCCCATGTTCTTACAGCCTGTTTGGATAGTTGCTTGCGACACTGGTCAGAAGTCAGGCAGGTGTGAGCAACCACCTGGGTAACTGAGCATCCCGAAGCAGAAATCATAGGTGTTCCAATATCCCAAGCAGTCCAAGTGCCAGCCTGACACCATGAATGAACACGTCCGCACCTGACCTCATAGGTATGACAGGCTGCATCCAAAATACAGGAGGTGCATTAAGAAACATTGTATAAAATGGTATCTTCTGGCTATGAGAAGAAGGTATATATGAAACAGGTGAATTTTGTATTAGAATTGTGTCTCATCCCCAAGATATCTCATTATGATCTCATCTGCAAATATTCCGAAATCTAAACTGTATATATCTTAAATCTGAAATTACTGGTGATGGCAAGCATTTCAGATAAGGGACATTCAGTTTGTGACTACTTCATCTGTCAAAGCCACAGACTAATATTATGATTCTTTTTTTTTTTTTTTAATATATATTTATTGTCCATAATGAGTTACATTATTTAGTGGGCAAACCATGCGTTGTTATCCCGAATTCCCCAATTCCCCCCCTCCCCATCCCTGATCAGTTGTATATCCTCCTCTGTGGGCTGTCTGTATTAGTCCTTGTGGCAAGGTATCCTGTATATCTTAGTACTCATCCCAGTCT
>PVHP010020770.1:0-30219 GCA_004024765.1 Zapus hudsonius | reverse complement strand
CTTTAATGTTGCGAGCTTAGAGGTCCTTGTGTCGAAAATCCTTGGTTTCTGTCTCATTGGCCTATCCTATGTTGATTGAATGGCTGTGGTTATAGGTCCCTTGTTCATCTGTCATTGTCTGCTGGGTTCCCTATGGATCTTCCACGATATGACTGTGGTGGCTCCTCTCTTGCCAGGATCTGGGTCATCGGCCTACGGTGGATTGGTAGGGTTAGATACCACTTTTTTTTTTTTACAGGTTCCCAACCCACAGGTCACATGAGCCCTTCCCTGACCTATAGCCTCTTTGGGTGATTATCGGTCCTGCTTGAAACATGAATGGTTTGTCTTGTCACTTTCAACAGGGACCCTGCATCAGCTTGCATTTTAAATTCTGTATTTAGTACAGCCCCTTGTGTTCAGCGGAGAACTGGCTTTTATAACTCTTCCTGATGTGGAGTAACGGTGATACATTGTACTGTTTACCAGTGTGTTGTCATGTTATAGTCAAGGTAAAGAGAAAGAAGGGATAAAATAATGAACAACAGAGAAGAAATTCATTTTGCCATTACAGCCTCAAGAGAGGCGAAGCCCTGATAAGGATATTGTGACATTGGAACTGTTCCTTGAATTTCTGGGAGGATACTGATGTCTGATCAATGGGAGGGGTGGGTCAGCCTGGCCCGAAGGGCTCTACTCTGCTACAATAAGGAGTTGTGTTAGAAGCCTGAACCAACTGACTCAGTTACTTGGAAAGGAGCCAGAGAACTTTTTGGCAGACAAAAGATTTTTTTAGTGGTTCGACGTTTTTTCAGAAGCTTGCCTACCAATATCACCTAGAATATTGCATCCATATCATGGGAGATGTGGAGATGATAATAGGGTTTCTTCCAATAGTCTACATTTTGACTATGGAAGAGCTAGGATATGACCATAGTTCTTTTGGTTTGTTTGTTTGACTTATGAGGGTGAGAAAGAACTTTGTTGAGACTGGTCTAGAAGCAGTTTGCCTGAGAGGCTTGCTGTGTTCTGCCTGTCTGTGTCCTGAGAACTTGTGCAGGGTTGCTTTGCATAGAAATGGACTGGTGTGAGCAGATGGAGATGGCACAGAAAAAAATCTTTGGGCCCAAATTGCTGCCCATTCAGCTACAATTGTTTGAGAGATGACAACCATTGAGATTGAGCTAGGTGATCTGCATTGGGGCAGCAGGAAGAATGTGGACTCTTTTGAATTAAGGGGCCTGAATGCTAAAGCTTTCCTGTTCTTCAAAGTTGGCTTTGTTCCCTCCCTGGGTTAACAAGTTGGTAGCCCATCTGATACTATGGAGCATAACAAATGCATTGGATTTGCAACATGATTTTGTTTTTGGAAATGACAATGGACAGTGTGAAGCAGGTGTGTCTGATTGTCTGAGTGAAGGCCCAATGTAGGATGAACTGTGGGTTGCAGTGGAGACCCAGTGAAATGCCAGGACTATGAGATGGCTGCCGAAGAGAGCTGCCTGCACCAGATGAAGTATTCTTGTACTGTGAGTAGCCTAGCTGGAGGGGCAGAATCAGAACTCCAAGAGACCAGTTCCTGGTTGTTATCAGACTTGGGGTTAGAGTTTGATGTTTGCCCTGTCAGTTTTAAATCTTGTATTGGTTCAATCTGTCTTTACTAATGCCCAATGCCATCTTTTGCAGTATGAATGTTTTGTGCCATTTTTTTTTTTGAATTACGGCTCATTTGGAAGATGTTTGAGTATTATCGGGATTGAGAAAAACTGTGGGACTTTTGGAATTGAGCTGAATGCATTGCATTTTACATCATGTATGATTATTAGTTTGTGGGGGCCAGAGGTAGACTGTGATGGTATGATTCAGGTGTTCCCCACAAACGTATGTATGCTTGATGCCCAGCTGATGGCAATTTTGAAACTGGAACCTTGTTGAAGGTGTGTTGTAGGGGGTGGGCTTCTGGGGGATATAGCCAGCTTCCCCTTGCCAGTTTTTGGCATACCTTTATGCTGATATTTTTGGTGCTATGGTGGAGGTGATTTCCACCCTCTGCTCATGCCATCATTTTCCCCTCCATCATGGAGTTTCTCCTCTAGTCCGTAAGCCAAAATAAACCCATCCCTCCATGAACTGTCTTCTGGTTGGGTTCTTTGTTGCAGCAAAAAGAAAACGGACTACAATAGCGGTACATTTTGTGCCTTGGATTCAAGGCTGAGACTCCAAGTCACCTGAGGCTAGTGTTTCTGGAGCCCCCGGGAGCAACATTTGGTGATTGATCTGAATTTAGGGGCAAAAGAGCAAACCACATTAATCCAGTCCTACTTTTCAACCACTATAAGCCTCAAATTCAGGTAAGCAGGATGGGGGCTTGCCAGAAACTACAAGAGCTTGTTAGGGCTGATATTTAACTTAAATAAACACAGCTGAGCAAACAGAAGACATTTAGCAAGAACTGTATTTACGTAGCCATTTCCTTATTGAGTTAGGGACCAAATGACTTCAGTGGCTTCTTGAATGTTTTCCTTCTGATCCTAATGGTGACATGTGCCACTAAGTGGATGGAATTGATTGAAAAATCTATGAAACTGGAGAATCAGTTTGTGTTAAGGGTGATCTTAGCTAAGCCTTTCATTATGTAGTGGGGCAAACCACAGGAGTTAAAGAGTTTCTTGAAATCTAAAACAGAATGGTTTGCGTGTCTAAATATTCTCTACATTTGTTGTTCTTTTACTGAAAAGGTGGGGGCCTTTATGCTGATACCCTCTGAGGCTGGCTTTTGGGTGTCTCAGGAACATCTTCTAAAGTAGTCACCATGGGGTTCCCAGGGCAGAGTTGGACTGTTCTGTTCACAGACCACAGTCTTGAGAGCAGCCTCATGATTTAATTCCCATCAGAGCATTCAGTCAGGGCTCCAGGTAGCTTAATGCCTTGGGATATTCTTTGGTCATTTTGAGATGCTGCTCATTTGATTCATGTTTTAGTAACAATGCAAGCTGCTATGACAATGAAACTTCCAACCTCAATGGCTTAAAACAAGTGATTTGCCAAAGCAAGGTCTGGGGATATGGTTCAGTGGATGAAGTGCTTACTGCACAATGTTGAGTACCTGAGTTTGGATCCCCAGACCCATGTAAAAGCTGGAGGCTGTGGTGGACTTCCATAATCTCAGAACATCTACAGCAAGAAGGGAGGCAGAGATGAGAATTTCCTGGAAGCTAGCCAAGGAGCAGCGAGCACCAATGAGATCTTACCGCAAAAAAAAAAAATGTGAAAGGCAAGGACTGACTGAAAGTTTTTGTATCCCACACGTGCGCTATGGCATGTGAGTGTCCATACTTATATACATATGAACACACAGACAGTAAGTCAATTCATTAAAATAAATAAATAAAATTCTTTATAAGTCCAAAGTGGGTTTTGTGGGTTTAGGCCTCTTGCCTTCCATCCAGAGGCCCAGCCTCTTCTTATAGATAAAAGCCACTCACTTCTTACCCATCTAAACCCCAGTGTGACATTCATCACTTGTTTATGCTCCATTGATGAAATATAGTCCGATGTCCCTGCCAAGAGCAAAGAGGCTGAGAATGTACTTCTAGCTAGAAGCCACCCCCCAACAAAGACCCTCTTCAGTGGAAGGGGCACATTTTCTCTGTTCCCAGTAGTGACAATAGACCGTTGGCTTCAGTAAGCATCCATAAACATGTAATGTTGATTGTCATAGCTCCAAACCATCTGCTGCATCCTTAACCCTAGTCAAGCAACAATGTGTTATCAAGGGATGTGAAGGACCCTGAGACTTAGAGAGATGTCCTGCCCATCTAAACAGACGTTGTCATTCTGAGTGGCATGGGATGGTGTGCCCAGGACAGGCTTCTGTCATGTCAGATCAGGAGAATGACTTCCATTCCCTTGTGCTTCAGTTTTCCTTTTTGCAGTGAGATGTGGCTTGACTCAGTGGTCACCAAGGTTCATATTCTGACAGATTAAGTTCTGTTTTTTTTTGTGTTGTTGAAGCTGCTGAAATGAGCAAATCTGTCTTTGTGGTGTGATTAAAGGTTGCTCTACAAGAATAACAGACAAAAACTAGTTAGAGGGAATGGGAGCTAAATGCTGTTTTCAATGAATCTTGGCCATGTTTCCAAATATTACAATGTCAAACTACAGTCCAATGCTATAACCAACAGACTAAAGCAGGTGGATAAACCACATACACTCCAGAGTTTTCATCCTAAATGGTCTACCTGTACGATTCTCAAATAATGAGTCTACATTTGAAGATGAACTTATTATGCATTATTATTTGATCTCCACTCTCACATCCACTTTTTTATGATGATTTTTTTGCCCTACAACTTCATGTTAATGGTTTTTTTAAAAGACAAATAGTTGCAGAGATACCAAGATGGTGACATTCTCATCCAGTCGTTGCCTGGGATGGAATTGGTCCCAAGCCTTTGTGACAATGTGGTTACTTGTTCTGCTACCAGAAAAGTAGCTTGTGTCTCAAAAAGCCTCTTTATCTTGCCCCACTGCTGTTCACAGGACTTCAGGTTATTGCATGTAGAAAAACATTTATGTTTTCAGTGCTGTGGTATCAACTGACCCAACTTAAAATAGAAGGGACGGGCTGAGGGTAGAAGATTGCATACATAGCATGTACACAGACTTGGATTTGATCCCCAGCAGAATGAAGACACAAGCAAAACGAATCAGAAGAGATTTGTAATGCACAGCCATCCACCAAATTCGATTTGCTCTGCAGTTCTATATACGGCCCATGATTTCTTCCATGGGCCAGATGCCCCATTCTGCCGTAGGATGAAGGAAGTCACAATGACCTTTGTGACCTCCTGGGGAAACACTTTTCCTGTCTGTCTAATAACAGCTTGTTTTATCCACATGACTTATTTTATTTGCTTGTTTTTCTTCTTGAGTTCCTTTACCCTTTGCATTTCTCAAGGAAGGTTTTCTTTTTAACTTTGAAATGCTTCCGGGTCTCTTTATTTGAAATGTTAGTGTGGTGTGGGGTCAGAGTCACGTGGGTTTGAGTCTGGGGTGTTCCATCTCAGAGCTTTTCAAATGGAGGTGCTCTGTGCCTCAGTAGTCTGTTCTGTGAAGATGAGCCATTGTAAGAATTAAACCAGAGAGTTCATGGAAAACACTGGCAATAACTATTAATCTGTGTGTTTCTCCATCTGTCTATTGACTTACCTGTTCTATTCTTTAATATCTGTACTTCTATGGGAAATATATATGAAGGTGAGAGGGGATAGCAGGAGAGTTATTTGGGGTAATTATTTAGGATAATTGACTTGGTTTTCTTGTTTATGACACCCTTCAGGCATACAAATAGCAAAAACAACGATATGGCAAATGACATACAGTTTATGAGTCACCTGATACAGATTTCTTTGGAGTTCTTCCTTATCTTCTTTCCTCTGCTGTGCCTGAATGTAAAATGTCCCCACAGGCTCATGTGTGTGAACACTTGGTCTCCAGTTGGTGGCACTGTTTGGCGAGGTTGTAAACCTTTAGGAGGTGGAGCTTTGCTGGAGGAAGTGAGTTATTAAGTGCATTCTTTAGGTTCTACAATGGCCTCACTTCCTATCATTCTCTGTCTCCTGACTGTGGATGTAATATGACCACCTTCCCTGCCAGGATGCAATGAACCCCTTAGAGCTGTAAATGCCAATAAACCCTTGCATTCCTTAAGTTGCTTCTTATCAGGTATTTTATTACAGCAACAAGGAAAAAAATGAATGCATCCTCCCTTCTACCTGCCTCTGAAGTCAGCAGCAGCATGATGGAATAAAGTTTTATACTTTAACTGTTATGTGTGTTTCCACCAATAACTTTCAGCATAAACTCCAGGTCAATGATGCGATACTACGTGTGCCTTTCTGCAATTTGCTTTCAATGTCCTGTTTTATGTTTTGAGATATATGTGTTTTTACATGTTACCTCTATGGTATTCATTTGAACTTTGCTGTTATAGTCTATGTGTCTTCTTTCTATAGCCTTCCATCTTCCTGCTCTGTTTTACTCTTTTTTTGCCCCTTCCCCCACTCTGCCCCATTCAGGATGTGACGTACCAAGGCAATAGGCAGAGGCAAGTCCCCTGTGTTTGCCTGCATTTACATATGCATGACATGGTATGAGAGCCCAGCCAATGGCCCTGGAGAATTAGATCTGTGAGAATTCACGATGGTTCATTCACTTCCTCCCTGGGTTTCAGCTTTGTTGTCTGTAGATAGAAGGGCCGAGTGAGATAGTCTCTGGGGTGCTTTCCTTCTGTTCAGTAGAACAGAGGTAGGTCTGCATGCTCCACTGATGATGTCATGAAGGAAGTAGCAGTCATCGATGTGAGTTATATGATCACTGTCATATTCAGTTACTCAGTATTTAAACACCTTCCTGGACAAAGAGTTTCTTTACAAGATGGCTGGAATTATCAGGAAGTTCTTCCTTCAGCCTAAGTCTACATCCCTAGAATATGACTATTACTTTTACCTTCTTTTTCTCTAAGGAAACTTACCAACCTGCTGGGCTTCCAATGCCCCACCTGACAGGGAGCCCAGATACACATGTCTTTCCTTAGATGCCCTTTAAGGGGTCAAGGAATTCTACTATTTTCCCTGTCTATTCCCAGGACTTGTGTCTTTCCTGAGAATGAATCACAGAGTCAGGGAACTGGATCCTGTCCAAACCTCAAACCAATTCTAGTCAGCTGTTGTCTTTGAATTTGGTTTTTCCTCCTTCCTTCCCTTTTCCCTAGTGCCTAGTTACTGAGTCAAGATGACTATCTCTTAGGCTGTGTGTTCAGGAAGAGAAGAGATTTGGCTGGAGTGAGTGGGAAATAGAGCCTGACTTCAGATATTTGTTGGCTTATGAAGTTCAGGATTGAAGACAGATTCTCTAGGATAGTTACAAGGGGAAGGTAACAGTAATATTAGTCATATTCTAGGGATGTGGGCTTAGGCTGAAGGAAGAACTTTTTGAGAATTCCAGCCATCTTGTAAAGAAGCTCTTTGTCCAAGAAGGCATTTAAATACTGAGTAATCGAATATGCCAGTGATCATATAACACAGTCAGGCTTTGGGTAGGAAAATAAGCATGAATAAGACATTGTTCCCATAGTCATGAGCTGAAAGATGCTACATTATTCTGATTCACAAAAAATCCCAGGCCTTAGGATGGAGAGATGGCTGAGCAGTTAAGTTGCTTGCCTGAAGAACCTAACCACCCAAGTTCAATTCCCCAGTACCTACATAAAGCCAGATGCACAAACTGGCTCATGTACCTGGAGATTTTTTGTTTGTAGTGGCTGGTGGGTCTGGTATGCCCATTCTGTCTGTCTGTCTGTCTCCTTTCAAATAAATAAATATTTTTAAAAATCCCAGACCTACTGTGAGTGGTTTACATTGTCAACTTGACAATATCTAGTAGGTAACAAATCCTAGGGCACACCTGTGAGGGAGTATTTGGATTAGGTTGATTGAAGTGGGAAGATCTACTCTGACTGTGAGCAGTACTATTCCATGGGCTGGAGTCTCAGATTGAATCCAAAGGAGAAAGTGAACTGAGCACCAGCTTCCGTCTCGTGCTCTCTGCTTCCTGACTGCGTGCAATGTGACTAACTGCCTTAAGTTCCTGTCACCATGCTGTCCCCTTCATGGTAGACAAGACTCTTAAACCGTGAGCCAAAACCCTTCCTCCCTCAAGTTGATTTTTTTTCAGCAACAGGAAAGTAACGAATATACCAATCAATGTACTTCAGAGAGCAGAGAGGGGCATCATGTTCTTAGGCTAGTGGAAGAGAGGAAATTTCTAGGGTGATATAAGGTCCACCTGGTATTTGAATGAAGCCTGGACAAAAGTGAAGGTGTAGGGTGTGGATAAAATGAGGGGTGGACACACTATACCAAAGGGAACAGTTTGGGAACCAAATGTGGGAATATTAGTACTTAAGAGCTTTCTGGTCAATGTGGAGTGAGTTCTGGCAATATATTCCAGAGTACTTATATGCAAAAAGAGCCAACTATTTCTTTTCCAAATGAGATATCTCCCCCCCCTCCCGCCCATTCTATGTTCACACAGCCTGTGGACTTGAATGTTTTCTTTGACCTTCTTTCTAAATTCTTTCCACATTTTCTGGTTTCCTAGTGTGCCCCATGGGCTTTCAGATGCTTGGTCCAATGCCCATGCCAAACATCCAGCTCCAGGTAGACACTGGGGTAGGGGGAGTCATTGACCCTGTCAGGCTGAGTGATTTGGAGTACCAGCTCTTGAGGCTCAGGTGGTAATTACTCTTCTTACTAGAGGCTCAGTAAGGGTTCCAGAGAGGTTTGAAAGCAGGGACTGAGGAGCAGTGATTTTTCTCTTGACTCATGATAGACCTCCCAATAACTTGAGTTTATGGTCACAGGGCATGGTGTTCATGATGGTTAATCTGGATGATCAACTTCATTGGATCAGGAATCAGCTAAGAGATGTACCTTTATGCTGGTCTGTGAGGGTGTTTCCAAGAAGAATTAAGTGTGGGAGGAAGACCCTGCCCCACAGTGGGTGGTCCTTCAGCCTACATCTAAGGAGATCTGGGGAAAAGCAGTACTTTCTTCTCCTGCCTGTCTTCACTCCTTGCATCTGAGTGCATCTTCCCTGCTGCCATTGGAACCAAGTATATTTGACCTTCCAATGTAGACAAAAGACCAGTGGCTCTTCAGAAATCTTCCAGGCCTTCAGCACTCCAGAGTCATCCTGATTTGTGGACTGAGTACCAGCTTCTGAGCCTCTGAAGCCTGCAGACGACCATGCTGGACTACTCACCTAGTGTCATGCAAACCAATCTAATGAATCCTCCTTGTAATACATACTTATCCAACCAGTTCTGTTCTCCTAGAGAACCCCTACTAATACTGTGATGCTCTCCACTGCCTCCCCCCGGGGGCTTCATCCTTTACTGAGTAGGGGTAAGGAGACATGGACGCCAGCATTCAGACCCTGGTCCCCTCATTTGTTCTCTGTATTGGTTCTCTCCTCATTGATGAGACAAAACACCTTACCAGAAGCAGCTTATAGAAGGTCAGGGTTAATTTTAGCTTACAGTTTCAAAAGGAAGTTTCCTCATGGTAGGAAAAGACATGACAGAGCAAGTCGGCAGTGTATGACATCTTGGCATGTCATCTAAGAAGAAGCAGGAAGAGTGAGGTAGCTGTGACCACCTGGTGGGGCTGGACTAATAAATTCCAAGACCACCCTCCAGTGACACACTTCCTTCAAAAGACTTCACCTCCCAAAGGGTCCTCCAACCAGGGATGAAGTATGAAGCTTAATCTCAAATACTTGAGGCTATGGGGACATTCCACATTCAAAGTCTGCATCTCCTCTCTTAGGCTCAAATGCTGCAGGACACATTCATTCTCTCTTTTTGTGGCATGCCTTAAAAGAGATGCTCTCATCCACACACTCTTGTCACTTTAGGGGGCACACAGGAATGGCTGGTAAATGGGAAGTTGTCTTCTGTGCCCTAAACATGATGCCAGAGAAAGAAAGGCTAGTACGACCTGATTTGGCATATGTCTACAATATCATTCTCATCAGTTCTTCCTTTCTCTCTTCATTGATGATACCAGACACTTTCACCAGGAGTAGAACAGGAATCTTTCAGCATTTTCTCTTGTCTATTACTTGCTGCTCTGGCCACAAGCAGAAGTGTCTCAGCCCTTACTAACCCCAGAGTGACTCATGATTTCAGGACCATTCCCACCACTTCTTCTTTGGAGGAGTAATTAAGAACACAGGAGTGTGATGACTCATTCAGTCTTGTTTGTTGGATATCCAGCCTCCACCCCCTTGAACTCTGGAGCAGTCATTTCCCTCCAGCTCTTCCAGAATCTTGCCCCAATTGTTGATCACCTCACATATGAGCATGGGGTACCCCTTGTGGCTTCGGAGAAGTATCCATCCCCTTGCCCACACTTGAACTGTGTGCATGTTATTTGATCTAGTATGAAGGCTCTGCAAGTGGAGGTTTCCACTCTGTTAGTCTCTGAACATGTCCATTTATTATGTTTCCCTAAGTCTGCTTTTATCCCATGGATTACACTCTTTGCTCCTCACTAAACTTCTTTTTCAATTCCTAGGGCTGGATGTATAGCTCAGTGGTAAAGGGCTTGCCTTGCATGTGAGAGGCCCTAGGTTTAATCCCCAGTATTGATTTATTGACTAAAAAAGGTTCCATTCTTATTGTAACTTTAAGTTTAGTGCTGCCTGATCTTCCAGGAAGAAGTCTTCTTTGGCCTGGGATCTTTCCCTCATTGCTGGATTGCAGTTAATGGTCCTCTACCGGTTCAAGGTCATTTCTTATAGCTATATGTGGTTCTTAGCTTCTGGAAGCTTTAGACTACTTTTTGTTTATGGGTCCCCCTATTAATGAAGATCTCTTCTGAAGGGGCAATATCCTTTGTCCCCTTCCTGTATAAGGTTAGTGAGGGAGGAGACAAAAGAACTCAAGGTGGCCTGCCCGCAAGGGCTTCTCACTCCATAGTGTGGCTCATCCTTAAAAGATGGAAGAAATGTTGGGGGTGGCTGGCCATGTTCCCTGGATGCTCCCAGACTCTAGAAAGCAGACAATATAAAGTATAAATAAAACAGAAACCAAATAAGGCATTCTTTTTTCATTCCATGGGTCAATGAGTTGAAAATCAATTTGGAGAGATTGCTATTCTTTCTCTCCACCCATTGGTGGGCTTTGGAGACATTTCTCTATGTATGTTTCCCTTTATGAGCTCTTCCAGGTCTGTCTTCATTCTGCTTCCATGCATAAGTCTCTGTTCTTCCTTCTCTAGTGGGCACAGAGGTGTGGCGGTGGTCTCTATTCCTAGGGATCATAATTGTCACAAGCATTGACCTCAGCCTTTGTTTGGCTTCTTGGCTGTGACTACTTTTATGCTGGTTGGTGGCACATAACAGTATGTGTCTTGGTACATCTTGAATCTTGCTCTGTAGCAACACAGTCAAAATTAGTTATGTGACCATTGGCAAATTCCTTAACCCCTTTCTGACCTCTCTTATCTGACTAATGGATAAAATAATAGCCAAATAACAATAGGAATAGCGAACACTATTTATGGATCAGCTACCACAAGGAGCAGTACGGGACTGGAGCTTTTCAAAGCCTCATTCCCAAAGAATAGCCATATTATAATGATTCCCTAGAAGACCTCACTTGCAAGACTAGCTATATTTATTTGACTCAGGGCTTATCCAGTGAGAAAAGCCTTTTACCCAGGGACATTTGTCAAAAACAACTAGAGATAATTTATTAACTTTGTGGTTGTTCAAGGCAATGTAATTTGAGGGATAAACAATAGATTTATAAAGAAAACAAACCAAGCTTAAAAGAGAAAACTGAAGAATGATTCATTTGATGAGACTCAAAAAAAATTCGGACATGTTCCAAGGAATCCAGAAAGCCATACACATGACATAGGTGTGCACCTGCCTAGGAAAGACCTGACTAGGTCTCTGACTTGTCACCTCTGGCCAGCCATGAAGCTCTCAGAAGTAGAAACACCTGGGTAAAAATGTGGCCATCCACAACGAAGAATACAGATGATGCAGTTAGTCTAGAAAAGTTAAATAAAAACTACTTATGGGCCGATGTGTTGGTGCACACCTTTAATCCCAGCACTTGGAAGGCAGAGGTAGGAAGATGGCTGTGAGTTTGAGGCCAGCCTGGGACTACAGAATGAGTCCCAGGTCAGCCTGGGCTAGAGTGAGACTCTACCTCAAAAACAAAACAAAACAAAACAAAAACAAACAAAAAACCCCGACATATAATTGATAGAAACAAAAGTGACCTCTGTGGAATAGGAAAAGTCAAGCTATTTCTCTTTGCAGATGACTTGCTATTAGAAATGGGAAATTTTAATGAATCGGCTCAAAAATAAAACTAATAAACAAGTTCATCATAGTTTTATTATATGAGAACAAGACAGATTCTTCTATATACCAGCAATGAATAATACGAAAATGAAATTAGAAAGGCAATTTTATTTAGTTTGCATCAAAAAGAATAAAGTACTTAGTGACAAACTTACCAAATGACATACAAATCTGATAAATAAAAATACAAAATATTGCTATAAGCAATCAAAGAAGATATGAATAAACAGAGAGACATCCTATGTCTATGGAATGGGAAATTTGGTATTATTAAAATGGCATAGTTTCCAACTTGATCTACAGATCTAACAAGCTCACTGCCAAACTTGTCACTTCACTTTCCCTCCCCTAGAAAACAGACAAGCTCATAGTATATTTGTTTGGCAATTACAAGGAACATGTAATAACCAAAGCAGTCCTGAAAAGAGCAACAAAGTTAGATGACTCATATTTCCTGACCTTAAAACTTCTTAAAAATGTGAAGTATTTAAAACCATGCGCCATCATGTTCCTGGATCAGTAAAATGGACCAAGGATGCAGAAACAAGCCCACACATCCAGAGTCAGTTGAATGTCTACAAAGGTATCATTCAACGTGGATGGGAATTACCATCTCAACAAGTGACACTGGGGAAATGGATAGCCGCATGTGGCAAAATCATCTTATTTATCTACTTCATTTCCTACAAAAACTAGCTCAAGATGGAGTAAGGAACTGAATATAAAGTGAAAACTAGACCACTTAAAAGGAAATTTCACGTCAAAAATTTGTGTGACAAAAATTTGGGACTGGAAGATAGTTTCTAGATTATGACACCAACATATGAGGAACAAAAGGAAAATAAGGTAAATTAGACTTTATTTTTAATTTTAATTTTTTAAATTTTTATCTATTTATTTGCACATGCTTGAGAGAGAGAGAGAGAGAGAGAGAGAGAGAGAGAGAGAGTATATATGAAGTTCTTGCAAACAAATGCCTGTCCAACTTTACATAGGTGGCTGGGGAATTAAATCTGAGCTAGAAGGCTTTCTTTGCAAGCAAGTGCCTTTAACTCCTGAGCCATCTTTCCAGCCCCTAAATTGGATTTTATGAAAGCTAAAAAAGATTATTCTTTAGAGATATGGTCTTACTATGCAGCCCAGCCTTGTTTTGAACTCTCCGTAGCTCAGACTCTCCTCAAACGCATGGTCCTTTCTCTATCCTCCCAAGGGCAGGGATTACAGGTGGGTGACACTATACTTGACAAAATTTAAAACTTTATGCATCAAAAGACACCATCAAGAGCATGAAAACACAACTCACAGGTTGTAAAATATGTTTGCAAGTTAACATGTGATAAGGGTTTGGTATGCAGAATATATGTAAAATTTTTTGTAACAACAAGTCAACAAATAAAATCTCAATTTGACCCAGTTAAAAATGGTCAATGCAGTTGAATAGATGTATCTTCAAAGAAGATGTAAAATGATAAGTACATGAAAAGTTACTTGTCTTCTTTGGTTATTTGAGAAATATACATACTCTGGTTTGAATGCTTGAATATCCTCCAGAAGTCACATGGGATCAATCCCCAGTGACAGTCATAAGTGGTGGGGCTTTTACAAGGTTGTGAGGGTGGAGCCCTCATGGATAACATTAGTGTCTTATAAAAAGGCTGGAGGGAAATAGTTAGACCCTCTGGTTGTCTGTTGTTTTTGGTGTGTATGTGGTTTGTGGTGTATGGTGTGTGTGTGTTATATGTATATTTGTGCAGATATGCACACCCTGTGTACATGTATTTTGAAGCCAGAGGATGTGAGGTGTCCCCCTGGTTCTTCCTTATTTCCTGAGGCAGAGGCTCTCACTGGGCCTGCGGCACGCTGCTTTCAGGAAGATGGGTTGACCAGTAAGCCTCTGTGAACCTCTTTTCTCCATGCCCTCAAGGCAATACCTGGATTTTTGTGTGGGTGCCAGGAATCAAAGTCAGGCCCTCAGGGTCATACACACAGCAAGCACTTTTCCCCACTGAGCATTTCCCTATCCCCTAGGCTAGGGTCTCTCTGCTCCTCTCATCTGTCTGACCTCTGGCACTTGAGGAAGCAGCTACACAACATCGTCTTAGGGACAGAAACTGGGCCATTACTAGACACTGAACATGTTGCCACATTCATCTTGGACTTCCAGCCTCCAGAAGTGACAAATCAATTCCTCTTCTTTATAAATTACACAGTCTGTGGAATTTTGTTACAGAATCACAAACAGATTAAGCTAGTATATCCAAATTATAATGAGATTTTTCTTTAGTGGGACAGATGGCTTCTTATAATAGCGGAATCTTGAAGACATTTTGCTAAGTGAAAGAAGCCAGGCCCAAGGGACCACATATTTACAATTCCATTTCCATGAAATGTCCATAACAGGCAAATCCATCGAGACAGAAGTGAAGTAGAGGCTGCAGGGTGGGAATGCAAGAGACTTGCTCATGGGCATAGGACACCTATGGAATGATGAAAGCATTCTGGAATGGAGTACGGATGGTAATCCATTAGGAACACATTAAAAGACCACATTTTATCATGGTAAACTTGACCATGGAGAGCCTAGATCCTAATTAAAACTGAAGAAATATTGGCTGTGTCTGAGGAGGACTGACAGTAATGGCCCATGAAAAATACCTGGTGGGCACCAGACACTGTGTAAAGTGCATGTGTATAGCTTCATTTAATCATGTTGGTTTTTACGGAGGTACAGATGGGGTCAGTACATTTCCTAGGGCCCCACAGCTAAAGATGACCCTTGAATGTAGGTATCTGAATGAGGAGCCTGTCCTAACTACTCCGCTACTGGACCCGTTCCTTATGGCCAGGGAGATGTTCATCTTCCTTGGACAGTCCAACCAGAGTGATGAAAGAGGTTGACTTCACCCTTCCGCTTCTAAGAAAAACACTGACCTCTTTCAGCCAGAAGGAAGAGCAAAGTCATAGACTATGTAGAGTTTCCAGTGAGTCTTGGATTTAGTTTTCTTGTACACACACACACACACACACACACACACACACACACACACACACTTCTTTCCCAGGGACTTACCTTAAGGCTTTCTCTGTGCTGTGCTGTGGGTTCTACATGCTGACCTGCAGAAGTCATGCTAGGCAATCTCAGATGCTCAAGGACTCCACATGTTCCCTCCCTAGGAGGATGCAGGTTTGCATTGCCCTGCTGGGGCTTGGGGTGTGATTCAGTATACACAGATGTTTGGCTCTATTCAAAGAGGAATTCAGATTTGTTCAGCTGTGAAGCTACGATCTGGTGAAGCATCTGCTGTGTGACATTTTCACTTTGTATTTGACTGGTTTACCTTGTCACTTTCTGTTGTTCTGTCCCTTGGGTTTTGTAAGCTTAGGTTGTCTGTTGGCTTAGGTTATAAGGCAGGTATTTTTTTTAAAAATAAACAAACCAATCATTGAATAAACATATATAGGTCATGTGAATATTTCCCTCATGCACAATGGTCAGAAGCCTGATGGGTTTGGGTGAAATTTTGGAAATATTAGCCTGATACATCTAGTTCTGAGTTGACCTGACAAATGACCAAAGCTCCCCATGTGCCTATAGCAGATTCCAGAAGAACCGGGGACATTTGCTTCTGTTCACATGGCCTGCTCAGCCTACACCAGCATTTAAAAAATTACTTTTAGATATGCTTTCTATATTTTAATAGTGTACTTATAAACCTATCTGCCCCAGCATTTTGATATCATTTTCCTGCTTCTAGGCAGGACAGAGTTATCTCCCCAGCTTAGAAGGCATACTCATTCTCTTTGCATGATCCTGGCTTTCACCCTCAAGTTTCCAGTGCCCAGTCCCCTTACTCCTTGCTCACTTGTGAGAAGTGACACGTGTCTTTTCACAATTAGTTCCTTGTCTATAAGAGCCAGTTTTGGTACCTGGTCCCAGTGTAACCTGTCAGGCAAAGCCAGTCTACGTGACCTTATGTGGTGAGCTTTCTTGAGGAGGACCACCCCACAGCTGGGTTGACCCTGAGAACAGGGCTATGGAAAGGAAAGACCCTCGAGGCTGGGAGTTTAGCTAAGTGACAGAGCATGTGCTACAATGTCTGTTGCGCTAGGTTGATTCCCTAGCACTAAAAGAAAAAAAAAAGATGACAGTGATCTTCCATGGCCTGTTTGACGTGGCTGCCCTACAGCTTGGATTTCCAGCTCTGTCTCTTGAAAGAGATGGATGGGGAAAGGTAATGGGAAATTGTTACAACAGGAAGCCCATCCCTAGAGGAAGGGAGATCTCAGCTTCCTGCCATCCATAGTTTAGTCGTAAAATCCTCTTAAATCTATAGAGTGAATGAGGCACCTTTGGTATAGGTGAGAAATCACAGCCAAACAGAGTTTAGTAATTGGCTCTGGTGTGACTATCTGATACTTAAAGAGGCTTAGGAATATCTTTTAAAAGCTTCAAAAACATTTTTAAAATAAGTGTATCATTTCTGTTCTCAGCTGGAACCCCCAAAGCCCTTCACCAGCAAGTATGCTCTTTCCAGCCTGACCTCTTCATTAGCTGGGGCCAGAGGAAGTGACCAACAACAGTCTAGCACTGTGTGTCCCAGAAAGAGACTATGTGTCTGGCGGGGTTTCAGGAGGAGGCGGGTCCATCATCCCAGATCTGTTGCTTCCTGCGGCCTGACCAGGACTAGCTACTCTTTACAATCTTCTCTTACCATCACCCTCATTAGCCTCTTGTAAACATTAAATTAGAAAGTATGTGAGGAGCACCTAACACGTTCTCTTTGTAATTCAGGTAACAAATAGCCTTAGAAGTTTATCCTGGGACAAGTGCCATTCTGGGTTCTGGGAATGAATCAATGAATCCTCATCAGCTCTGGTCCTTCAGTTTAAGTTAGATCTTGTAGTTTTTTTCTAGTCACTCTTAGGGAATAAAGTTCTCTTGCCTCTCTGAGTCTTCCTGAGCAGTTTCAGGTCAGTAATGAATTCTCATGCTGTCCGAGGTGATACTGACACATGCTCTACTCATGTTTACTGGGTTAACCCCTTCCTCTCCTCCACATCCTGGGCTTTGGGTAGGCTAGAAGACATTGGGGGTGGGGAGATGGTCATGACTCTGACCCCATGCCAAGTCCTTTATCTGGATGTGCCGTCCATGTTTTAAAATAACATACATGGACTTGTTTGTTTTGCCTTATTGTTTCTGGGAGTCCTATGTCACCTTATCCAAGTTCTGATCAGGAATGATTCCAAATGTACCACGGATTGCCCTTAGGAATCCATACTGCGGCACATATAAAAACGAGCTTTGTATATACTTTCTGGGACTATTAGGCATTTCAGAAGCAAAGCCCATGTTCCTGGGCTTATCTACCTATGCTTATTAAGCCAGTCACTGCTCAGGCAGCCGCTTGGCTCCTCCCATTATGCAGGGCTCCTTTCTCTCATTCCCTTCATTTGTTGTTTGAGAGCGCTCAGCATCTATGCACTCCTCACCATCACGACACTCACCCCTGGCCTTGGGGTTGTTGTCTCTGTGGTTGGCAGGTGGGTTCCTCAGGAGCAATCTACCTGCTGACTCTTTCTGTGTCCTGTCCTAAGGCCTCCTGTGATGTCCTCTTGTGGGGGACAGAGACATCTGGCTCTGGTCCTGCCCCTGAGCTCCATCTCTCTGGTCGCCCCTTGCTGCCTTCACACTTCTCCATGGACTGTCCAGTTCCTCATTCTAGCCACTGCTCTTCCCTCCCTATTTTCCTCCTTGAAGGCTATTTCTACTGGTCCAAAGTGACTTCTCACGGCATCTGGTTAATTACTATTCAGTCTTCAGATCCTAAGCCAATGATCATTTACTCAGGGGAGCCTTCCCTGATTTCTCCAAGGAGTTCAAATCCCTTCAGGATTGATTTTCCTAGCACTGATTGTCTCTGATGCAATATGTTCCCCTTTTGCCAGTTTACACATAGAATTTTTGGATTTTTGTCCCTTACCATCTACCATATGTAAGCACACTGATGTTTTTCTTTCTTTTTGTTTCTTCTCAGCTCTGGGTTCAAGTGTCATCTTTACCATGTACTGGCATAGAGGTGGTGCTGGGCAGGGTCTCACTGTGCTTTCTTGTCCTTGTTGGTATCACTAGCAGGTTAATAACATGGATCTGATAGAGTTTTTAATGAGGCTTAAATAGAGTTAAATATGGGAAGTGCTTAGAGCAATTCGTGGGCACTTTATGCACTATTCAAATATCAATTAAAATATCAGGTTTAAACAGTTTGAACTATAGATAACAAATGTGAGTTAATATCAGCTTTATTCCTTAATTTCAGGAGTTCTGGGCTCCTTCCTCCCTCCCTCTTTGGATGTTGTCATAAAGGACCTGGTCACAGCCACATTCTTGTGAACATAGCTGGTGTCATTGGCACAGCCTGGAGACCACACAAAGCATCTGGAAGATACTAAGTCCCATCTTACTCTGAGTGCCAGGAATGCTGCAAATTATGTGTCCAGGGAGGGTGACTCAGGGTGCTGGAGGGGGTGACCCACCCTCAGAGTTCTCAGACACAACTTTTCAGGAGTTTCTGGGAAGAGTGAAATCAGTGGTGGGCACGGAGGGGTATTTTGCACGGCTCTGGCAGACCAGCAGCCTGGCAGACGGAGGAGTACAAGAGCCCGATGGAGGGTGCGACATTGCTGAGGATCCTGCTACAATTCACGATTCCACTCTTGACAAGCTTGCAGGCGGCTAAGACTGAAGCTTAGAGAAATGATGCAATGGAGCCAGTCACGTAGCAGGAGTGAGGCTGATGAGATTCATGGCTTTGCTGTCATCCCAGCACAGACTCTGTTTAGCCACAGAACTGTTAACATGATTTCAATGATGTGTGGCCAGGGACTTCTGGGTCATCTGGTAAAAATGACGTTACCAGGAAATGAAAGTACTCAAGCACTCAAAGCTCTAGAGAAAGAAAGTGTGTGTCAGGACGGAGTCGAGGGGGAGGGGAAGAGAAGAAAACAACCCACCACATCAAAACAAGCTCAGAGACGAACTGTACATGGAAGCAAAAGGGAAACAGCAGTAGTCAGGGCCATAGGGATACAGGGCAAAGGTATTATTCCTTCACTGTCATCTAGAACATTCTGGGGGAAGGGACAGCCTTCAATACTGAGTCCCATCTAGTGAGGGTAAGGGAAACAAGTGTTTTTTTTTTTTTTTGGTTTTTCAAGGTAGGGTCTCGCTCTAGTCCAGGCTGACCTGGAATTCACTCTGTAGTCTCAGGGTGGCCTTGAACTCATGGCGATCCTCCTACCTCTGCCTCCCGAGTGCTGGGATTAAAGGTGTGTGCCACTACGCCCGGTGGAAACAGGTGACTTTAATGGACCTGGGTCCATGCTCTCATTGTACCAGAGATGGCATGGCTTTGGGCCTTCAGTTTCATTATCAATAAAATAGTTATGAAAATATCTCACAAATTGATGTGAGCCTGCTGTACAGCAAATATCCAGCTAGACACTGATTGCAGCATGTCTCAGACTCATTTAAAATGCCAGCTTAAATTATATTTATTCATCAAAGGACAGAATGAAGAAATGTGAACTAGACCCAGTTAGTAGATCAAAAAAAAGTTTAAAGATAATACAAGAGGGAAAAGACAAATACTGTTGGGACAATTAGGTTCCCACGTGTTAAAAAGTAAAAAGACCTTGATCCATACTTTACATCATAATAAAATGAACTTAATATGGATCATAGACTTATAAATAATTAAAAAATGATAAAAGTTGTAGAAGAAAATGAGGGAGAAAACCTACAGGACCTTGGCAGAAGTCAGCATGTCTTAGAATTCATAAAACACAGCCATAAAAATTTCGAGAGGTTGGACTTCACCAGTATTATGACATGTTTTTCTTTTAAAAGACATTGTGTTAGGAAAATGGAAATGTAAGCTACAGAACTCCAACAAGGGTTTATTCTGATTTTGTTAGCATTGTTGTCTCCCAAAGCTGTAGATAGAGTAGATGTAATTCTCCTGCCTCCGATAGCACGCACGGTCCTGGTGGCCTCTCAGCCTTCTCTATTAGCACCACAGCTCTCTGTGTACGGTTGGGAAGGAAGGAGAGCAGGGGAGAAGATGATCTAGGAGCTATGAGTCTGCAAGGCCCGGATCTCAAGTTCCATGGAGGGTGCACAGAGGAGAAAGAGCAGCAGTGATAAGCCCATGGAGAACCATCCACATACCAGGGAGCAGTGGCAGGGGAACCAAGCAGGCACATGGTGGGAACTCCATTCGAGATTTGTCCCATCACCTTGTCCTATCGGTTTAATTGTCTGGCTGAGGTTTAGGATTAGTTTTGATTGGCAGTCTGCTTGGCTTTCTTTTTCGTGTGTGTGTGTGTGTGTGTGTATGTGTGTGTGTGTGTGTGTACAGGTGTTGTGTATGCCATGGCTCACTTGGTGGTCAGAGGACAAAGTTTGAAGGGGTAGGTCCTTGCCTTCCTCCTTTTTGGAGGCAGGGTCTTTCATTGGTCACTGCTCCTGAGCTTCAGGGAAATTCTCATGTCTGTCTCTGCCTCCCTTTTTGAAGCAGGTGCCCTGGGGGTATAGACACCCACCACAGCATCTGGCTTTGCACGTGGATTTTTGGGGATTTGAACTCAGGTAGTTGCACTTGCAAAAGCATGTTATCCACTGAGCCATCTCCCAAGCCCTTTCTTTTTGACTTCCCAACACCCAACTTTGTGGCTCCTGCTCCCTCAACCTCCCCTCTGCCTCCCAAAGCTTCTAGCCTGTAGTGCCTGGTGATCTCTGGATGATGACTCAACTCATGATCAGCAGTACCATCATCAGCATTGACGGGCATACCTCTTTTGTTCCAGGGTTCCAGGAATCCCACTACAGGCTTCGATGCAGATGGAAGTATGCCAATGCATCTGATGGATATATATATCCGTGGCGAAGGTCAAGTCCACCATGGCTGATGTAACTACCGAGCTTCAAAAGGATTAGCATGTCTGCGTGACTATGAGTGCATCTGTACTGGTGCCAGCAAAGTTCCACTGTATGGATGACCTTGGTGTTGGGATCAAGGGCTGGTGGCATCTTAGTGCTGGCTGGGAACTAAGGGGGAAGCGTACCCTAAAGCCTTAGGTGAGTAGTCCCATAGGAAGAACAGCACCATGGATTCATGACCCGGCTCTCTTCTCTCTTACTAAGTGTACTTACTCTGTGATTAAGGAAAGAACTTAGCACTTACTCTCTTTCCTGTTAGGGTTAATGCCCAACACAAACCCAGAGTCACAGTGAAAGTTTACATGCTTGGGTGGTGCATGTTCTGTGTGGTCAGAAGGACATTTTCATGCTTCCCCTCAGCCTTAGTTTAGTGACGTCAGAAGCACAAGCGATGCTTCCTTTAGAGTCACAATTCCTAGGTCCCAGCCAGCTGGAGGCAGAGTCCCTTTAAGTTTATTTGACTTGGAATGAACATCTCAGGGGAATGGAGGGATTGGCAGGAGATTCCTCAGTGCCTCTTCCCATGTCGATCACAGCAGCCCTTTACACAGGGTCTACCTAAGTGTTCACAACTTGAACAGAGCCCAGTGGCTTACTGGAAGAATGCCCGATCTTCCTGTGATCTGCCAGAGACACAGAGATATGTGACTAGTCTCTGTGTGATGTCTTAAAGGAATAGCTGTGTGGCAGAATGGAGCAAAATCTGCTTATAATACTCAATATTTTTCACCACTACGTGTTTCTACTTCACACAGACTAGTAAAACGAATCAGGAATCAGGAACGGACCAGGAAGATGACTATGGTTTAATATGAGGACCTCAATTTAGATCCATAGACCCCCAAAAACCTGGAATCTGTTGCAGGCTTCTGTAATCCTAGGGTTCCTATGGGAAGAGGGGAGGCGGAAACAGGAAAATTTCCAGGAAGCTCACAGACCAGCTAGCCTGGAGAACCAGACATAAAATCAAGAGAAGCTGCCTCAAATGAGATGGAAGTCAGTGACTGACACGTTGTTTAGTGTCCTCTGAGTTCCCCCCGTGTGTCACAGCACATGCGAGCCTTCACACATGCACACACACACACACACACACACACACACACACACACACACACATACACAAACACATGCACACACACACAGGAATCTGGATGCTTTTTCAATTCACTTATTATTTTTTTTAAATACAAGGTTTAGCTTTGTAGCCCAGGCTTGCCTTGAACTTCTCTGTGCTTAAGCCTCTCCTGTGTGAATTACACATCTCTACCACAATGTTTGAGCAGCTCCTCAAAGATTAAAAACAGTGATTATAGAGAGTAGATCTGTGCAAATGATACGGAAGACAGGTTGAATGGCTCTGTCCTTTCACAGGGCTAACCTGTGCCATCCAGCCTTGAATCTTCAGAGTGGACAAGCTGAATAGGACTTAATAGTTTACATGGCAGGCTGGAGAGGATGGCTCAGCGGTTAAGGCACTTGCCTCTAGTGCCTGGGACCCCGGGGGTTCAATTCCCCAGGTCCCACATAAGCCAGACCCACAAGGTAGTGGCCCTGGTGTTCTCTCTCTCTCTCTCTCTCTCTCTCTCTCTCTCTCTCTCTCTGCTTGAAAATGAATAAATAAAATATTAAAAAAAATAGTTTACATGGCTTATGTAATTCTACTTGGTGAAGCCCTCCACATCCAGTAACTTGGCTGTCAGGAAGCTGAGGCGTGGGAAGGTGAAGGAAGGATGTATCAAATTTGCCTACTTAGCTGAAGGGCTGGAACTTTAGCCCTAGTTTCTTGACTATCAATTCTGAACTTGCTTCCAACTGCCTTTCATTCCAAAGATGTGATTTGAATGCCTTCGAAAACATATAGATGATCTCACGGAGATCCTGCAAGAGGGCAACGTAGCATGAGCTAACTTTCAGTGAGGGTGGGCTGAGTGTTTTCTTTTCTCTTCTTTTCCCTCATTCTTGTGGCCACCTGAAGACTCTGGCTGAGTGCAGGCAGCCCTGGCCGACTTCCCAGTTCTGTTCTTTCCACAGCTGCAGAGTTCAGGGAGTTGAACTGCACTGCTTTGAGTTCACTGCTCACGCTGCCACAGTCAACTTCTGTTGTAAATTTTCCTGCCGGAACACGTGATGATGCATTTCTTGACAATATATCCCAAGTACAGCAGCGGAGCTGTCAGAGTGGATCCGAGTGCACAACGGGACTCCTCTGTTTAGGAATTCCACACTTGAGACACAGTGTCAGCTTTCGGTAAGTCAGGAAGGCTTCTTTCCTTCAGAAACACGTGAAAAGCAATATTCCTAACTATCGATAGATGAAGTTTTCTTGCTCTTTTTCTCTTCTTTCTTCTAAGGAAACTCCTTTGCATTTTAAAAAAGTTTTGGAAGCAAAATGTAACTTAGTTTCTGCTCTGTGGGATAAAGCCTTATTTTCAGTTTGTAAGATCTCCTTTTCTAGATGCTTGTCTGTTTTATAGGACTGTAATTTTCAATGTATAAAAGTAATACTTTATTTTTTTATAAGCGCAAAGAAGGCAGATATGTCTATATTATAAAGTGAAAGTTCTTCTTGCTTTCCTCCAGCCTTCCCCTGATTTCTCCCTCCCACCCCGCAAGCTCTCACAGCTAACTACCATTAACTGTTCGGTGAGACTTCTGGCTCCTATTTCTTGTATGTCTGCGTCTTTATAACCTGGTTTGTCATTGCAACTCCATAGCATGTGCCCGCTCTCCTGCTTGCACTGTGGGTGCTGATTGGTATGGAAGCTCTAACCTGCAACTTTCTCCCCAGACTCCAGCTGTGTGGGTGGCATGTCGGTGCTGAGGATGGAGCCCCTGAACAGCACTCACCCCAGTACCGCAGCCTCCCTCCGAACCCTCGAGTCCCACGTGCCAGGCGGTGGCAGTGGCAACGGCAACGAATACTTCTACATTCTGGTTGTCATGTCCTTCTATGGCATTTTCTTGATCGGGATCATGCTGGGCTACATGAAATCCAAGAGGCGGGAGAAGAAGTCCAGTCTCCTTCTGCTGTACAAAGACGAGGAGAGGCTGTGGGGGGAAGCCATGAAGCCGCTGCCCATGATGTCGGGGCTGAGGTCAGTGCAGGTGCCCATGATGCTGAACATGCTGCACGAGAGCGTGGCGCCCGCGCTGTCCTGCGCCCTCTGCTCCATGGAAGGGGACAGCATGAGCTCCGAGTCCTCATCCCCAGATGTGCACCTCACCATCCAAGAGGAAGCTGCAGACGACGAGCTGGAGGAGACCTCAGAGACACCTCTCAACGAAAGCAGCGAAGGGTCCTCGGAGAACATCCATCACAATTCCTAGCACCCCTAGGCTTCTGGAGGTGGCTCCCTCGGCCAACACCCTGAGACACGGGAAGAACGTTCTCCAAGTGCCTGGTGTCGTTTTTGCAGCACAGCTGTCACTTTGAAAAGACCGCGGGGCAAGTCCTCCAAACCAGGGAGGCAGAGACAAGGCTGCGGAGTCCCTGAGCAGCCTGTGGGTTGAATCCACCGCTGATGAGCCCTGAAGTCATACTGTGTGCACATTTTACTTTGGGGCCTGGGTGTTGGGGGTCCCTGATTAGCATCTGGCTGGATAATGTGCTTGTCATTTTCTCACTGGAAGTCCTGGGTAACTTCTGCAGCATTTGCTTGTTGCTTATCCAGGGCTGACAACTGCCCAGGGCAGGCCAATGGACCAATTTTGATTTGCTAATTTGCCTAGAGATTTTTTTTTCTTCTTTATCTGATTCCATGTAAGTATCTCTGACGTGTACCTGCAGTGCTTGGTCACAGGGAAGCACAAGTTTCTTTTGGATTTAAAGAGGAAAAGCTTGATGGGAATTTATTTTTGGAAAAGACAGAGATCTGATCCCAGCCTGTTTGCACAATGTCAGGAGAGAAAGCACCTGTTCACATTAGCTGGGGTTATACAAATGATGTTCTCATGTGATCTTTTTCTCATTTATGAGCTTGAACTCTGATCTGTGACTGTCCAGCATTGCAGGTGGGCATGACTTTCTTTTAGGCAGAGAGCTTGCCCAGAATCTAGCCTGTGGTCAGTATAGCTGTGCAGGGGTTCCCTCCTGACCTTTCTAGAAGGGCTGCACCTATTGATCTGTGTTGATCTGTTTCCCAGTGTAGTTTTCTGAGTGGGCAGAGGACACACAAGGGCCTCACAATGTGGGGTTTTGTCACGTAGCTGAACCCTAGAAGGGCGTGCTCAGGCAGAGACTGCTCAAAGCTGGGATCCAAGTTCTTTGCTTCCTGATCTCCAGCCCTGCCGCTCATTCGCTGTGTGGTCCTGGGCATGTCATCAAGAAGCTCACTGCCTTCATGAGGCCCCCGAGGCTGTGCAGCCCCAGGGGGCTGGGAGGACAACTTTAGACTAAGGACTGTATGATGAATCCTCCATGGCCTGGTGTGAAGATGTTTGGACCAAATATTTCCCCTTTGGCCAGTCTACCGAGTTGAAGGAGCAGTTGGAGACTGAATATATGTAACTGGGGAATTCGGGCTTATCACCAGGCATCCTTAATGTAGTTTTCCCAGAATTGAACCAAGAGACATACAGCACAGCTTTCTTTGCAACATTCTGGTAGGGGGAGGGATGTTAACTCTCCCAGCTGAGGAAAAGAGAACCCAAAAAGAGATGCTGGGGGCTGCTGGTCCTGCCCCCATGCACACTCGTGGCCAAAAGCCTTTTTTAGCAGATCCTTTTGCCTTTTGAAGACAGTAAGAAAGCAGGAAACCCCAAAGGTCAATTTTAACTCCAGTTTAAAAAATAACAAATCTTAATTCTTTAACACCCAACTCTCCCTGGGTCGGAGAAACAGCAGTAATAACTGCTCCCATGAAGGGGTTAACGGTGTAGGAGCTGGTTTATCAGCCCACTTTGACATAGAGGTAGAGGAAATTTATATTTATGGGGAAAGGGGCCCTCTGTTCACTTTAAATTTCAGAGTGTGGATTGACTCCAAAGGGGGCCGTTTAAGTCGAAAGAAGCCAAGTTAAATTTGGCCTCTTGCCTGGAATCACTTGAATTCTGAAACTTAACTGCGATGGACATGTGCGTTGTCACATTTTCCATTGCTTAATCCTGTAGTTTGGTGCGAGTCTATCTGCACCCATTAAGAAGTGATGTATATACTATTGAGTTGTATAGAATTGTATTTTGTATTTAACGTTTTGTCATTTTCCACAACATTTTTTAATTTAAATAAACACATTTTCCCTGGGAAGCCATGTCTCCTTGATTCTTCAATATAAATAGAATTCCAAGTCTCACGATCCAAGAGACCACTTGATTTTGCTCATCTTCCAAGTGACGTGATCCTGAAGGTTTGTTTTGTTGCTACAGGTGAGTGAGGCATATCTCTTCCTTTCTTGGTCTGCTTTGCAATGAATGAAGAGGCTGAGAATAGCTTAACATACTTCTCTACTACCTTTGAACTTGAATGTGTAGAGGCTCGGCATAGGCTACTTAGATGTCATTCCAACTTAGGCTGCAAGAAAACATTTGATTTGCAGGCTGATGTGGCAAATGTGATCCACACATGTGGCCCTGCAGCCCCAGGCTGTGCCCTCACAGACAGTACACCCACTGCTGGGGTGGTCTGCCCCTCCCCCAGTCTCCTTCCTTCTAAGACTTAGTACCACTGACCACAAACACTGTCAGCCTGTGTAGCTTCTCCTTTATGAGTTTATTTACACAGTCAGAGGTGCTACAAAAAAAAATGACCCAAACCTGTGAACCATTTTTAAATCACAGATGGTAGAAAAATCTCCTTAATGTTATGTGCCTCAGCTTCTAGCAAGCTTGGCGTTTCTATTTTAAGTCCAGGTTTCCATAGGCTTGCAAATAATTGCCTAAAAAGGATTTACCTGGCAGTAGAAAAGAGCAGCATGGATACTTCTGGAATGATACCAAGGATCCCAGTCTACCAGCTGATACCTTGGTGATGTGCAATGAGAAGATAACGTGAAGAGACAAGAAAGGCCTTTCATTTATCCCAGGTTCCAGAGATTCTTGGTAAGGAAATAGTTAAGAAAAAGTTTTTCTTACCATGGACGGAAGAAGAGGGAATTCTAAACTCTAATTGTCCTAAAAATATGCAGAGTACACTATGTCGTTTTAATGGAATATTTGTTTTCTTTAAAGAAAAAAAAAAGAGCTTCTAAGCAGAACCTAAGGCCTCCAGGGGTTTAGTCTGTGTGGATTTACTCATGCATGTGAAAAACCGAGAAGGGAATTTGGCCTTATGCACCTCAGATATTAGAAACATATTTTAATTGCACGTAAAAGTTGAAGGATGAGGTAAACGGACCATCTTGCTCCATGCTGTTCTAATTACACCTTTGTACGTCAGAGTCAGACAGGGATGCTGAAGAAAGATTTCTTTCATGGACGGAATCATGGGATCAAAACTACCGGGAAGGGCTGAAGTGGAGCCAAGGAATGAACGCTCTTGGCTCGAGGTCCTACTTGGAAAGTGGACTCCATGGTGCATTTGGAGCTGTGATGGGAGGGAGGGTTTGTGGTTAAGATGTGCTCTTCTATGGCTCGGCCAAAGAAAGGCCATTTATCACCCTGTCCAGTGTCTTCTAATCCTAGACGTTAGGGAACCCTGGAACACTGAATTAAAAATGTAATTGAAACTCCAGGTTAGGGCAGACCTCACCCTTTCCTTGAAGCTGGGCCTCTGTGTAGAGAGACTCACAGGGTCCATCGCAGGCTTGGGGACTGACTGGAGACAGGAACAGGGGCTGGGGCTGGGGGAGACATGTCAGGCAGTGGCAGGGATGTGGGGGTTGCTGGATGGTGGTGCTTCAGTCTGGCCTGGAAGGCAGGAGGGCAGGGCATGCGGAAAGGAGGCTGGTAGACGCCCAGTGTGGTCATGTCTGGCTTTCTAGACTAATTCTGCTACTGCATGCTCTGTGGCTCTGGGGAAGCTCTTCAACCTCCCTGACCTCTCATTGAACATGATAGCAACTCGCTGGCCTCCTCTTTGAGGAGCCATTCGTGAAGGAAATAATGGAGAACTGCTGGAAAGACGCAAAGAAAAGCAATTTGTCCTTTGCAAACTGGGTCCTGGGCCTGCATCTGCAAATGAAATCATGGAAACATCCTCTCCCCCGGCTGCTGTCCCTGTCCTCGGGAGACTGAAAGACGCAGGAGAAGGGCAGGAGTTGCCAAAGGAGGAGGGTCAGAAGAGCAAAACCATGGTTGAATTCCGCCTTCCCCAATTTCTGAAATGTTCCTCCCACACAGGAAGGAACAGTTTGGGATGAGAGCTGTTGCTATGGAAACAAGCAGCCAAGGTCACTCAGTAGAAGGCGCCTGTGGCCCCACTAGTCCTGGATCGTTCTGGCTGTTGTTTGAAGTTGGGGTTTGGTCCTTGGCACCGGAGATGAACTTTGAGTGCATTACAGCCTCTGGTCATGGACAAAGAAGGGGGGCAAAGATTGTGTGCACACCTTTGTCGTACACAAGCCTGGCCTTTTGTTTCTCTCTCTGTCTCTCTCCCTTGCAATTTGTCTTTCCACTTCCCTTGCTCCATTAAATGTAGGGTTAAGCTCTCCTTCTCTCATTTCTGGGAGTTATGCTATCTTGCTAAGAAATAGGATCCAAACATTTCCCCATCAATCACTACCCCCTTTTTCTCCTCTCTCTCTCTCTCTCTCTCTCTCTCTCTCTCTCTCTCTCTCTCTCTCTCTCTCTCTTTCTCTCTCTTATTATTTTTGAGGTAGGGTCTCACTCCAGCCCAGGCTGACCTGGAATTCACTATGTAGTCTCAGGGTGGCCTCAAACTCATGGTGATCCTTCTACCTCTGCCTCCCAAGTGCTGGGATTAAAGGTGTGTGTCACCATGCCCTGGCTCTCTTCTCTCTTGACTTAACCTTTTTCTCTTCCTCTTTTCTTCTCTGTTTCCCAAAAGGAACAAGGGTACTAGTAACCAGGACTTAGCACTTAGGGTCCACCTTGCAGACACTTCCTGCAATATCTCTAGCCTGATACTTCCAGCTTCTGCTCAGTTTGATGGTCTTTACTAGCTGCTGAGAAAATGTCACCCCCAAGCCCTAAAGACAGCATAATCTCCATCTGGGTGAAACCTAATTAATTTAACTTGGTTTTTATTTAATTTATAATATTAATAGAGAATTTCTATGTGCAAGACAATCTGCCTCTACAAGGTAAAACGACATAGTGTGTGTCTTTGAATGCCAGCATTGTGATGTAAATAAATGGACAAAAATATATGTAGTTTTAATGTAACATTTGCTTTGCTAGGTGATGGGCATTTCTGTTTGCTTATCTTCTGTTACCTTTCCAAGGTAGTAATTCCGATAAAGAGGTTCAAGGAGCTAAGCTGCTGGTCAATGGAATGAAGGATGGTCATGGGCAGGTCTTCTGTTAGATATAACAGAAAGAAGCAGAGAACACGAGATATAGATTCAAGTCCTGGCCTAGACATTGGACAGCTCTGTGCCATTGCCTGTGTGGCTCATCTTCCTCATTGGAGATAGTGGTATTTTCTCTACTGCCCTCAAAACAGTTCCAGATCTATTTCTGATACATCTGGACAAAGAAAACGTATTTATCCTCTACAAGGATTAGTGATGTCCACTCTGTGGACAGTCTCAGCATTCCATTCTCTGACAGTCAGTTCCTTTCCCTAATGAGAACATTAGAACTCAGCCTTTCTCCTGCCCCTCCTCCCTTATTGCTAGGGGTTCTGGGCAACATAGTGACATATGTCACTGAAAAGCCCATGTGTGATTTTCTCATCACTCCCTTCACTTGTGGCAATCGGGAGAAGGTTACAGCATGGATGGCCGCTGGTCTGGAGAAGCGGCTTTGCATGAAGGAGCAGTAAATCTAGATTATCACAAAGCGGAGAGGCTGGCATTTGGCTAGTGCAGCAACCTCCCCCATCTTGATGAGCACACAGTGTGGCCACATAAGAGAGTCACAAAATGCAGGAAGGCATCTTCCAGTTCATCTAACCCAACTCCTCCATTTACTGATAGGGAAGTAAGGCTCATAGAAGTCAGGTGACTTGCTCGACATCACAGAGGGAGACAGAAGTAAAGTGGGCTCACTACTAAGGTCTCCGGTCAGGGGTCTTAAGATCCCCATGAGAAACATGTCATGGAGCTCTCTCGAAACTCCATGGAGACCAGAGACCTGAGTATTCTTCTCTAAGCCTGTCACCTTGAGCTGGCCCAAGAACCACAGTCTGTGATGTGTCCTTGGTTATTCCTCCCGTGAGCCATGCTGGGAATTAG
>PVHP010020769.1:0-30161 GCA_004024765.1 Zapus hudsonius | reverse complement strand
TATGTGTGTATATATATATTCTATTATAGCTGGGTGTGGTGGCACATGCCTTTAATCCTAGCACTTGGGAGACTGATATTGGGAGGAGGTTACTGTAAACTTGAGGCCAGCCTGGGACTAGAGAGTTCCAGGTCAGCCTGGGCTAGAGTGAGACCCTAGCTCAAAAATGAAAAATCTGATTATAATGGAGAGAACTCTTCATGTCATGCATTATCCACTAAGCTTTCCTCAATGATTTAAAATCACTACTGTGAACATGGTTTTTCATGTTGGCTATGACAGCAATGTTCTCAGTATCACAATATACAGGGCTGGGTGCCCTCTATAAGAACAGCCCCATATTTTTTCTACTTCATTTTTTTCCCTTAAAATGCCCTTTACTTTCCATCCTAAAGCTGGAAGGTTAAGCTGATAAGCTTGAGTCATACGTGTTGAATGACTCTGGCAAGTTACTCAAGCTCTCTCTGCCTTGCTAGAGCATTATAAGGGTTAAAACGATAGCATGCAGAAAAGCACTGAATGGGTCTGTGGCGGTGGACACCCAACTACTGCAGCTCTCAATGCAACCTTTGTTGTCACCAGTGCCACTGCCCGCAGCAGCCCTTCCACAGACTCAAACCAGAAAACCCACAAAGCATTTGCTACCCTTGGGTATTCAGTGAGACGAATGAGGGCTTGATGGTACAATTTCATGATGGGACTTTGGAATGTCCCACAGGACAGCTGTGACTTAGGCAGTATGAGGTCATTTTCTCAGTTCACCCTCACAGAAACACCAAGATCCCTGCACCTGGCAGTGTGAGTGTCCCACAGCACTTAGGATTCTCTCTAGGACAATACAGGGGCCCCTGAATCAGTAAGGCATTCCCACAAAGCCCTGGCTAAAAGTTTGGAATGCTCAAAGCCCAGAGGCTCTGGACTTCAATGCTCTCAAAGCAGCTGAATAGAGAGGCTTGCCCCCTAAACTAGCCTTGGGCAGAAAAACAGAGCTGACAGCTTCGTCCTAACCACCATGAACATCTGCATCCAGGGGATTCCCAGGGGCCCTGACTCCGAGCAAGACACAGGCCTGATGCTTGGGAAGCTGCTGCAGGGCCAAGACCACAGGCCTTGGTAAGCGGCCAGGAGATTCCACTCTCATGGCAGCTTCCCACTAGAGACCTGGCTCTGCCAACGGAAGAGAGGAATCTTAGCAGAGGGCCAGGAAGAAGAGCTATCGAAGGAAATTTAGGGGGTGGAGACAGCTCGGTTGGTAAAGTGCTTCTCCTGCAACTCGGCAAACTATAATCTCAATGCTGGGGAGGCTTGCTGGCTAGCCAGTTTAGCCTAACAGCTTAGCCAAGCCAGTCTCAAAGGACATAGACAATGTTCCTGAAGATGACACCTGAGGTTGTCCTCTGGCCTACACACTCGTGTACTTGCCCACACATGCATATGAACCTGCCCACACATATATAAACACACACATCACACATATGCCAAAAAGGAAATTTCAAATGGACTGAAAATCCTCCCAGATCCTGGGATTACCAGGATTTGGACAGAGAAAAAAGGCTGGATAGTGCCCCTATTAACTGACAGGAGGAAGGAGAGATGAGAGCAACAAGAACAGGCGCATGCTGTTTACAAGTCCTTTCCTTCTATAACCTTGGAGAAGCAAGGTATGGAAGAAGTACAAGGTAAGAATTTAAAACTCCACATGAAGCCAGGTATGGTGGCCTTTAATCCCAGCACTAGGGAGGCAGAGGTAGGAATACCATGAGGTGAGTTCGAAGCCATCCTGAGACTACATAGTGAATTCCAGGTCAGCTGGGATACAGCAAGACCCTACCTTGAGAAAATAATTTTTAAAAAACAACAACTCTACATGAGATTCCTAACCTCTCCAAACAAGCAGTTTTGCATCTGTGAAATGGGGATACAACTTTCTGCACAAGGTTGATGATTAGAACTAGAAATAACAAGGGTATAATGCTTGGTTCGGACAAGATGCTCAATAAAAGTTACTATTATTGAAAAATAAGTTAAAATTCAAGAAGTTGCTATGAAGTCAGAGAGATTGCTTAGTTTGTAGCGTGCCTGTCATGCAAGCATGAGGACCTGGGTTTGGATCCTCAGCACCCCACATCAAAGCTGGGCATGGTGGCACATGCCAGGGCTGGGCTTCCCTGAATGTCTAACCTAACTGGTGAATTCCTGCTTCAATGAGAGAATCTGTCTCAAGAGAATAAGATGGAATGTGCTTGAGGAAGATACTCAATATTGACCTTTGGCCTCCATTCATGGGCACATGTGAAAAAAATAAGGTGGAGAGCAACTGAGGAAGACACTGGACATGAACCCTGGCTTTCACATACACACGTGACCACAAACATACAAACATGCATACATACACATGACACACACACACACACACACACACACACACACACACACACACACACACACACACACACAGAGTAGCAGCTTTGGTGGAGTTTAGAAAAAGCTGGAGTAAAATCTTACTTGTACCACTTTCTGCCTTCTGTATGTTGGCCAAATGCTACAAGTTCTAAGAACCTTGGGGTCCAATTCAGTAAAGCATGGATTGTAACAAGATTTGTTTAATGAGATCTGGAAGTAAACCTGCAGCCCTGTTCATGGTACTTAGTTATGTACAAACATATGCTTTAGAATGATGCAATACTCAGAGATGGAATGATGGCTTCCAGTAAACTGGGTAGATTTTTAATCTTTTTTTCTTCAGCTTTATGGAAGTGTGATCCAATATACACACACTATAGAATAATTACCACAATCAGACTAATTACATATCCATCGCCTCACATAGATATCTTTTTTGTGGCATGAAGACCCATGGCTATTCTCTTAGCAACTTTCCAGCACATAACACATTGGTAACTACAGTGCTCATTTTGTATATTAGGTCTCCAGAGTTTAGTTATCTTATCCCTGCAGGTTTGAACCCTTTGACTAATATCTCTCATTTCCATAACCCCTCAACTCTAACTAGCCTTCTGCTTTCTGTTTCTGTAAGTTGGACTTTTGCAGACTCCACATATAAATGAAATCATGTAGTATTCTATTCTATGTCTGGGCCTAATTTTTTTTTTTTTTTACTTAGGATAATGTCCTCCATGTTGCTCCTTCTTATTGCAAATTTCATGTTGATTCTTTCCTTCAGTCTGCTGCAATCTGCCTTGCTTCATTTTAGAGTCACAGACTTTAGTGTCATAGCCAAAATGTCATCACTGGGACTGGGGAGATGCCTAGTGGTCAAAGGTGCTTGTTTGCAGAGCCTGCTGGCCTGGGTTCATCTCTCTAGCACCCACATAAGCTGGATAGGCATTCATTCACAGTTGTAAGAGACCCTGGTATACATGCACACATACACACGTGCAAGCAAATAAATATATTTTTTAAAGGTCATCACCAAGACCATGTCATGGAACTTTTATCCTATATCTTCTAGAAATCATATGCTTCCAGGTCTGACATTAAAATTTTTCATCCCTATGCTTTGGTCCACTCTTTCCAGGCCACCTTTTGCCTGCTCAGCCAGCCTCAGTCTCTTCTGCACCTGGGAAGACAACTGTCACCTAGTGACCAGACCCTTAAGCTTCCTGCAGGCAAGGATTATGTCTGCCACTTGTGCTGTGGTATCCAGTGTCCAGCCCAGAGGAGATGCTCTGTACACTTCCAATGAAAAGACCATTTCCTGGTGGAGGCAGGAGTCTAAACTGAGCTGCACTACATAGAACTGTATTGTTTCCTATATAATGCCAAAGGAAAAAAAGAGCAAGTGCCTCTTCCTCCTTGTGCAGTGCCTGGTTCAGCACAATAGACCCAACAAACTTCAGAGACAAGAACTTGTAGCAGGCCTTTTTGCATTCTTCTGACAAATGTAGCTGTGGAAAGGACTCTGAGGGTCTAGGTCAACAGGGCACACACAGTCTGTCTTTCTTACAACTTTCAGTTATGCCCATGGATGCCTGGTCTGGACAAGCAGCTCTCCATGGACCATGTGCTCCAAGCCTATGATACACAGACATCCACCAGGTTTGCAAAAAGCCCACTACCATGGTACTCTGGATTCAAACTGTTTAATTCCAGAGTGTTTATTTAGACATCCTAAAACTGTGACCACTCACACACTCAAAGTGTAGTTTGTTCCCAAAAGGAAGAAACCTGCATCCTCTCCTCCTCACACTGCTGGGTCGTGCTAGTCTCTTTGGGCTGGGTTTTGCTTGTTTGGGTTTCTCTAACATAGTCTTAAAATGAAAATTTCAAATATGTGCCCTAGTCTTTGTGAAAGTAGCTTTATAACAAATACTTGGTGGAGAGAAAAATTAGCATCCTGCCCAAAGTTCCTAGTAACACCTATGGATGACTCCATTGGCTTAAGTGTATGGCTGAAGGAACCCATCAAGAGGCCAGAAGTAAACTGTTTTTTCCGACACTATAAAGAAACTGCCTATAGGGCTGGACAAGGCACTTGCCTCCAGTGCCCAAGGCCCCAAGTTCAATTCCCAGGTCCCACAAAAGCCAGACCCACAAGGTAGTGGCCCTGGTGCGCTCTCTCTCTCTCTCTCTCTCTCTCTCTCTCTCTCTCTCTCTCTCTCTCTGTGTGTGTGTGTGTGTGTGTGTGTGTGCTTGAAAATGAATAAATAAAAAATTTTTTTAAAAAGAATTAAGTTGTAAAAAGAAAAAAGAAAGAAAGAAACTGCCTATAAAAGGAACCTAGACTGTGGAAGTGCATAGATGCTCTATGGCTTCTGCAAAGCCACCTGCCTTCTTGTCAGGGACTAAAATCCCCCTCAAACTATATTTGAAATCTATTTATTTTCCTTCTTCAGAATGAAAGAAAAAGTATATTTAGGCAAACTTATGATGCTACGTAGAGTAGAATAAACAGCACGACTACTCACCTGCTTTAATTTCTTTTTCCTTCTTTCATCTCTTCAGAGTCCCTACTCACGATCAATTGTGTGGAAATTCTACAGAACAGAAGAAAAAGAGATCAGAGCCAGACAGACTCTGGGTTGTAAATGAAAATAATCTTTTGGGAAGACAATTTATCAATAGCTATTAAGATATTAAATAAGCACATCCTCTGAGTTGGCCAACTATTCAGGAATTTTGCCATCAATAAATTCACATGAGTAAAAGGATATTCAGTGAAACACTGTGTAGTATTAAATGTCTGTTTAATAGAGAAAGGAGGAAAATAAAAGTAGATTAGTACACTGGGAAACTATATGGCTAAGACAAAATGTAAACAAAATTGCTTACATATGTATTGTAAAATTGCATATATTATTACCTTTAAACATTTATTTATTTATTTACATGTGTGTATGGGTGTGCCAGGGTCTTTTGCCACTGTAAACAAATATCTGTCTGGCTTTATGTGGGTGGCTGGGGAATTACAGTAGGCTTTGCAACTTTAACCACTGAGCCATCTCCCCAGCCTTGCCTGTTTGCTACTCATGAAGGGGAAAAGCATACTTTATTCCTTAATTTCAAAAGGAAAAAAATTTGTAATAAAAATAAAAGTATTCTCAGCCAGGTATGGTGGTACACACCTTTAATCCATCACTTGGGAGGCAGAGGTAAGAGAACTGCTGTGAGTTCCAGGCCAACCTGGACTCCGGAGTGAGTTCCAGGCCAGCATGGGCTACAGTGAGACTCTAGCTAGGGGAGGAGGGGACAAACCGAAAAGAAAAAGAAAAAGTACTTCCCTTTTAAAATCCACTAGAGCCTAAAATTATATTTTCCTGCCCTCCCCAAACCAATTCCCCCTACCCATGGGAATGCCTGCCTTCTGGGAAGAGGCCTCAAGCCACAGAATCTCTGCTCACTGGATGGCTCCAAGAGATGCTTTGTCTTTGGTATTCATGGGGCCAAGAACCCAGATCAGAGGAAGGGAATGTCTCCAAATTATTTGGACAGGAGAGGAGATGAAATGATAAAATGAAGAGAAAGAAGCAAACGGCATTACAACAGGCCAACCTGCACACACCTCACACGGATCCAATTCTCTGTGCTTGGCCACACTAATGCATGCTTTCTGGCCTCCAGCCCTCTAGGGCACTCCCCAGCACTCCCTTCCTCCCTAGGCTCTCTGGTCACATCCTCCTCATCTTGTTAGCTTAAACACTACCTCTTCAGGAAAGCCCCTCACTCACACTCTGTTAATCATACACTTTTTGTCTGCAGTCCTAATACTTACTCTTGGTCCCTGCTGAACTTTATTTTTTTTTAATATATTTTTATTTTTTATTTGCAAGCAGATATATATATAGTAAGAGTCACATACAGGGACACACCCAGGGCCTCCTGCCACTGCAAATGAACTCCAGATGCATGCACCACTTTTTGCACCTGGCTTAAGTGGGTACTGGGGAATTGAACCCAGGTCCTTAGGCACTAGAGGCAAGTGCCTTAATCACAGAGCCATTTCTCCAGCCCTGAACTTTATTTTTGAGAAGAGTCATCCCATCTATCACCTTGCTCAGAGCTTGGTATTTATTTGTGGTCAGTGAGTATTGGCTAGCCACATGGAATATTTATAATGGGAACTGAAGTTGCAACTTCAGTACACCTGCTCCTGCTGCGCCTCTCAGGCCTCTCCAGGGCACGTGATCTCAGGCCTTGCAGTCCTGTTGTTTTGCTTATTGGTTTTTGTTGTTGTTGTTGTTTGTTTTTTCGAGGTAGGGTCTCGCTTTAGTCCAGGCTGACCTGGAATTCACTCTGTAGTTTCAGGGTGATCCTCCTACCTCTGCCTCCCAAGTGTGTGCCACCACGCCCAGCTTATTGTTTTGTTTTTTGAGACTGGGTCTCCTTTATCTTGGCCTTTTATTTTCTTAGCAGACCAAGCACTCTAAAAGCCTTATTCCCCTGTATATGTCCCCACAGTACCCTGGAGACCTACCACACCTAGATTCTTACCAGCAGATGGATTCATATGTGCTGTAGACAAGAGGACTGGAGCAGCTCCCACCCACTGGGATGGCAGTTCTGCCTGTCTGGTGGACCCGAGCCCAGAACACTAGTGACTCCAGGATACACAAACACACAAGACTGCCCAGGGAGAAATGCAGCGGTGCTGTATGGGGAAGGGATGGGGAGACAGGCTCTTATTCAAAACCTAGAAGAGTGAAATCACCAAGTAAGATTTATTTAAAGCATGGTTTTCTGTACTGTCTGGCTGCTCTACCTTAAACATTTCTAATTTTATAATCAAGGGAAAAAACACAACAATATATAAAAACAAGCCAAAGAAAAATCCAAGGACTTTAGGTTCCCATCAACCTTTACATTTCTTTACTAGAGTTTGGGGTTCCAATCCAGAGTCCTCCATGTGGGGGCACTACATGCTGGAGGGAATGGTAGAAGAGCTGCCTCCATCCTCAGAAGCCTGAGGACAGGAAGGTGAAGGAGCACCTTCTATATCCAGCAGCTCCCAGCAGCGCCCAGCAGCTCTGGGTGTAAATGTCAGCAAAGCCCTGAGCACCAGGAACTGGAGGGAGAGTGTGGGGCAGACAATGAACGAGCCAAAGATCAAAGCCTCCAGTGGAGGAGAGCCACTGCCTGGTCCCTTTACACATTCCGAGCACACTTTTCACATGCGGTAGGAACTGCTCCCTTCAGCCGTTGGTCTTCCCTGATCTGCAGAGGACATCTTCAGAACAGAGCAGTGTCAAGGGCTGGGAGGTAGCTGGGTGGCAGACCTCTTGTCTAGCATGTATAAGGCCCTGGTTTCTACCAACTACCAATACCTCCTTACAAAAAAAACAAGAATCAATTAGTATTTGGAGTCAGTCATGGCAGTTACATGTCTATAATCCCAGCACTTGGGAGGTAGAGACAGGAAGATCAGAGTTAAAGGACAACCTCAGCTATATAACCTATTTGAAGCAAGTCTGTGTTACATGAAACCTTGTCTTAAAAAAAGGAAAAATAAAGACAACCAGAGCTGTGTCAATAATTACCCTGTTCCTCTAGTCCCGTACTAAGGATGAGACCTTAACACACATTTACAGAAATGGTGGAGACTATATCTATAAAGTGCTACACATAACTCACCCAAACCCTGGGACATACTAAACATGCATTACCTACCAAGCACTTCCTTTCCTTTGGGATCTGAAAGTCCACTATGCAGTCCTGAAGACCCAAATAGAAGACAGTAAGTTCTTTGAAGATTTTTTAAAAAATATTTATTTGAGAGAGAGAGAGAAAAAGAGAGACAGAGAAAAAATATAGGCATGCAGAGTCTCCTGTTGCTACAAATTCCAGACACATGTGTCATGTGCCACTTTGTGCATCTGACTTTATGTGGTGTCATGGTTTAATCCAGGTGTCCCCCACAAACAAATGAATGTGTTCTGGGTAATCGATCCTCAGCTAATGGCAGTTTGGATTTTACAACCTCAATGGAGCTGTGTTGTTGGGGACGGGCTTTTGGGGGTTATAAGCCAGCTTCCCCTTGCCACTATTTGGCACACCTTCCTGCTGCTGTTTCCAGTGCTGTGGCAGAGGTGATGTCTACCCCTCTGCTCATGCCATCATTTTCCCTGCCAGGATGGAGTCTCCCCTCGAGTCCATAAGCCAAATAAACCCATTCCTCCACAAGCCACTTTTGTTTTGGTTCTTTCTGCACCACAACCCAGACTGAAAACACTGAAAGACTAGATACTGGCCAGTCCCAGAGTCACAAAGGCCCATAGGGGCCTGGCACCAGGCAGCAGACTCAAGTATATAATTGACTGGGTAGAGAAATGGCACCCAGAATAATAAATGGGAGAACACAAGGCCCAGTGTATTCAGATTGAGGCCAAAACACCACTCTACCTTCTGCCTCAGGTGTAAGCAGATGGAGAAACTGAGACCCAGGGAGGAGATGTGGACAAGTGTGAGGGCAAGTTCAAGGGCGGCAGGGACTGCAAGTTCCCATTCAGTGTTCCACCTTATCACCTGCTAGCTGTGAGAAATTGAGGAAGTCACTTCCCCTCTCTGCCTTTTTCCATGTGAAGTGGAGATAACCTCCCACAGCCCTAGCCTGAAGAGTAAAAGGAGTCAGCAGAACCAAGATGCCCAGCCCTGTGTGACACAAATTTCAGAAAGATATGAAAGCTCAGGATACAATACTTTCTTCCACAATCTACCTCCACTCCCAAGATGCCCACCCCTGGGGTGGCATGTGCTAGGAAAAGCACACGTGACAGTATTGACTTTGACAGCACAAAGAAGAAACCGAAGCCCTCATCTGGGACATGAAGCTCAGATGAAGGGTATGAGGCACGCTACCACTTTCTACACCAGCCCCCTGGCAGGAACTATATAGTCCAGGCCCCAGCTTTCCAGAGCATCATGGCTTCACTACTACTTAGAAAGAGGAATGGCCTCTGTCATGGTTTGATCCAGGTGTCCCCCACAAACAATGAATGTGTTCTGATAGATTGATCCTCAGCTGATGGCAATTCGGGAATTAGAACCTCACTAGAGCTGTGTTTTTGGGGCAGGCTTATGGGGGTTATAAGCCAGCTCCCCCTTGCCAGTATTTGGCACACCTTCCTGCCGCTGTTTCTAGTGCTGTAGCAGAGGTGATGTCCACCCCTCTGCTCATGCCATTGTTTTCCCTGCCAGGATGGAGTCTCCCCTTGAGTCCGTAAGCCAAATAAATCCATTCCTCCACAAGCCGCTTTTGTTTGGGTTCTTTCTGCACAGCAACTAGAAAGCTGACCTCAACAGCCTCCAACTCGGGGGGGGGGGGGGGGGAGTGAGATATTAGGTAGAGAAGGCCCCAGGCTCCCACTGCCCAGGCCCATGGTTGATTGCATGGTAGCCATTGCCCAATTGCAATGGGATAGCCACTGAGGAAGGCTGCAGCTTTAAGACATGCCAAGGGGCTGTGAGAACCCTCCTGCTAACTCTGACCTTACTTCAAACAGCTTCCAAACAACACATTCTCCTGAGAATTAGGGTCTCTGGCAGCCTTAAAGATAAAAAGTCCTTAAATTAACAAGACTAACAGCTGACTTGTGCTTTTGTTTGCATCCTGGCTGTGGCCACTCTTTCCTTGCAGCAGAGAGAAACACACACACACACACACACACACACACACACACACACACACAAGAATCGGCATGCCAAAGCCTCCAGCTGCTGCAAAAGTACTGCAGAGGCATGCACCACTTTGTGCATCTGGTTTTAAGTGGGCACTAAGGAACCAGGGTTGTTAGGCTTTGCAGGCAAGCTCCTTAACCGCTGAGCCATCTCTCCAACACTGAATTGTCTTTTGTATATATGTGCCAGGCTTTGTACTGGGCACCAGGGTCACAGAGAAGGGTTAGACAGGCACAGAGAGAGGTGTCGTGGTATAGTGGAGACATAGAAATTGAAATTACATCAATAATTATGTAAACAAAGTCCGCTAATTCTAGGAAGAAGTCAAGGATAATATGGGGAAACTTATTCAGTCAACATGGTTAGGGAATTCACACTGGCTATCCAGTGTGGTACACAGTGTTGACCACTCAAGAGGTCTTCCCTGCTCTTCCCAAGTAGGTATGCTTATGTGTCACACACTAGTGACTTTTCCCCTCTCTACAGGAACACCTAATCTGAAAAAAAAAAAAAAACCAACATAAAAATTCACAAGTAACTTAATACAGCCTGCTTTGTGTCCTCTTTTATGATGCAGGGGTCAGTTTTTAGCCATTCTGAAACACTGAAAACTTAAGACACTTTGCTCCTAAAGCCACAGGATCAGCCTCCAAGGGGAAAGAAATGAGCTGATCAAAACTCTTCCAAGCTGAATGAGGAAATACAAAAATCTTCTAGTTTTGTCTCCTTGTTTCGGTACAAATGAGGAAACTAAGGTCCAGAAAGTGGAGCTGTATTCTTTCTAATTTATTTGTGTGTGGTATGTATGTGTGCATGTGTGTGAAGGCCAAAGGTTAATGTTGAGTGTCATCCTTAAGTATGACATCCACCTCTTTTTGAGACAATTGCTTAATGGCCTGGAGCTCACTAATTAGGCTAGACTGGCTGGCCAGCAAACTACAGGGATCCGATCCAACTGTCTCTGCTTCCCCATTGCTCGGATTATAGGTTCAAGCCACCACACCTAACATTTATGTGGGTACTGAAGATCAAACTCAGGTCCTCATGCTTGGGAGACAAAAACCTTATTGAATAAGCTATTTCTCCAGATCTGAGGTCTAGAGTATGGAACACTTGCCCAAGGCCACACAATTTTCTTGGGTGGCTTTTTTCTCCTTAATGGTGCTCTGTGTAGAGACTCTGTTTCCATCCACGTATGCATACAAGGTAAGTGTTCTACCAATGAGCTACACTCCCTGCCCAGCATTTTGTTTTTCAAAGATGAAATATTTCTGCTTTAACTGTAACTTCTTAAACATATTTAACCTGCTAACAGGAGAGATAGGACACAGCACATTGCCAGCCATCTCAAGACACCAGAGGACCTCAGCTTAGTGACTCCTTTCCCCCAGAACGGAACGAGGGGAATAAGAGTCCCCTCCCATTCTGCTCAGAGTGGCTGCCTTGTTCAAGATCCTGAAAACAGACACTAAAAAAACGGAAAGCCTAAGGGCTTACATGGTCTATTTATTTTCTAGGCACACACAGCAAATGTTAAGAAGGAAGCAATGGAAGCTCACAAAGCCAAAGTAAAAGATCTGTGTGCTATTCCCATCCTGGAGTTCTCCACAACCACTGCAGGCAGGATGTAATGAGATGACTTCAAAAGGTGCTTCATAGGTAGAGGCAGGAGGATTAGGCATTCAAGGCCATCCTGGGCTATAGAGCAAGTTCAAGACCAACCTGAACTATATGAGACTTGTCTCAAAACACAACAAAACATAAACCCAGAAAACTAAAAAGAAAGTTAATGTTTTTGAGACATTTCCCAGAATATGTAAGATTTTTATCCCATCTTCAAAATCAGGAAAAAAATTTAAGGTTTTATAGACTTGAGTTTCTAAGGGAGGCTATCTTTCTTCAGCTGTATTTGGGAAGGAGCTGATCTGAAGGCTCTGGAGAGTTAAAGCTGTTTGGATGAGAGTCCATCAGTATTAGAATGTAGCCTACCTATAAGACTTGAGGCTTTGATTCTAGTTGCAGGCAGTTTCAGAGAAAGCTGTAATTTTTGGAGCAAGCTCCCACATATCACAATATAAAAATAGACCCTTTGTGACCAGCAAGCTGGAAGCAAGCTCTCCAGAGAGCACTGCTTCTCCCTAGGGTGGGGGTGGACAAGGCAGCACAGTTCTACTCACAAGAGCCAAGTTTCACCAAGTGCAGAGGTCCTCTGTCAGGCCGGAAGGTATAACTACGAAGAGCAGGATTCTAGATGAGCAGTCCAGACCCGAGTGAGGTGCAAGCAGGCGTCTCTTGCCCTTTCTCTCTCCGTGTCTCCTAAATGAAAAGCACTTTAAGGTTTTAGTGGGTGTTTCCCACGTCTCCGGCCAAGTCCCCATTTGTTGCAATTCAATGCTCAGCCTGATGATGTCAACCACTCAACTCACTTGCTCAGTTTCCACCTCTCTGCACGGGAGAGATCCATTTCCTTTGGACAATGAGCCAGGGGGCTGTAACTGCATCCCAGGCCTGTCACATTGGCCTAACATCCTTCCTTCAATTTTCAACCCTGCAGCCTCAGTGACAAAAGGCTTCCTATGCACTCACTCGCCACGGCTCCCAGCATAAATCTCTGCTCTCCATGACTGGTAACTGGGCTATCTGCTTTCTCTGCAGTGTTTCCATTCATTTCTTTGATGCATGATATGCAAATTGTGTCAAACTCTCCACACCATGTCTCTCTCTTTCCTTCTGCCCAGTTCTCCCAAGGCCTTTTATTTTTATTTTTTAATATTTTATTTATTCATTTTCAAGCAGAGAGAGAGAGAGAGAGAGAGACAGAGAGAGAGACAGAACCAGGGTCACCACCTTGTGTGTCTGGCTTATGTGGGTCCTGGGGAATTGAACCCAGGGCCTTAGGCACTGGAGGCAAGCTCCTTAACCGCTGAGCCATCTCTCCAGCCCTCCCAGGGCTTTTTAATTTCTCTACAATGCATGAATCTGTCTTTCAGGTAGGGTGATGACATGCTTCCTTAGGAAGCAGCACTGGTCTGTTGCTGGAGAACTGAGTTCAGATCTTGGCCCTGCCCCCAACTGGTTGAATAGCCTCAAGCAAGCCATTCCCTGTCCAACCAAAGTTTCCTCATCAATAAAATGATAGCAGGAGTGTCTTCTACTGTGACTGGATAGCTTATCAACAAAATAAACCCTCAGGTGGTTACAATCCAGGCTAACCAGCCATATGCCTGAACAGAGGAAAAACCCTGGCAGAAGATGCCAGGCTCTGTGGGCTCCTGCATGCCCCTTTATGGTGTGGCTGAAACATTTCTCTGAGAGAAAACATGAAAGAATTCACTGAATGAGCCTCAAGGGACATGAAAAGAGATGACATAAACTACTAGATTAGATAAACAAGAGAATTGAATGCCCCCTAGGGACCAGCAGTAGTTAGGCTAGATAACCAGAATGCCTTGCATCTCAGAGTACTCTACAGTGAAGACAGGGAAAGTCTCTCCACTGTGGTGTGTGATAGAAGCAAGGAGACCTCATGGTGAGCATGAGTCCATTGGGAGTCAGAGACTGGATCAGGGTCCTGTGTGACTTCTCTCTCTGAACATTAATGTTCTGAACTGTAAAGTGGGATGCTGGTATCTTCATTTAAGATATGTCAAGGGACTGAAACAGATGTTATCTCTCATTGCAGTAGATCATCTCATTTGATTCTTACAATACCCCTAGGAGAATTAGATAGCCAAGACTTGCATATCAGTCTTTCTTTCTGGGATAAGAAAATAAAATAGAGACGATATGTGTATGCCAAAGCCACACAACTCAAAATGAAAGGGCCAGAATTAGAAGTTGGGACTCTTTAACTCCTAACTAGGTCAGTCCACGTGCCACACATGCCAATGCTGTTTCTCAAAATAGTTACCCCACCCAGCCTGGTAAAGGAAACATTTCAAGCCACCAAGTCAGAAGAAAGGGTGCTTATTGGGTTTGCTCCAAAATACTGGTGGCTTGAAGTACCTCTCTCCAGAAGGGCAGAGCTGTGTTGTACTCTCGCGACCCGTCTGGGAAGTTAGAGTGGGAGCTCTGCTGGACAATCAGCTCTTTATGGATAGGTGAGGGGAAGACTGGGGCCATCTGTCTCTTAACAAGAATTTTAATTAGTTCTCAGAAAATCTGATGCTTATCAGGACCCAAGTGAACAGGCTCTTATTAGGAGGATGTTTGCAACTTTAAAAGATTTTGAACAAATTGGTGGGTTTTGGTGGAATAAAAAACACCAACCAGAAAGCCAGGGGAAAGCAGCAGTAAACCAGGAGAGATCTAGGGTCCCTCCAGTCCCCAGCTGGGGAGGATCTTGGGTGAACTGTTTGACCTGCTTGTGCTTGTGGGCTTGAGCCCAGTGTAGAACGGAAATCAGAACAGTATTTACTCTACTAGATTCTTGTGAGGGTTAAGTGACATAAGTTCAAAATCAGTTGCAAAATAAGTTACAAACTATATTTGCAAAAATAAGTTGGGATGTCTGAATGGTAAAGACATGGTTTTCTAATTCTGACTCAATTTCATCATCCTCTGGCTAATGATGATGCAATGAGGATAATGTGTAAGTGATCAAGTCAAGAATATGAGATAGAAGAAAGGCCCAGTATTTCTCAGAATATCAGGTTGTGTCATGCACAAAGGTAACACTCAGCCTGAAGACGGGGCCATTGTTGACTGTGCCCTTATCCTATAAGTGCAGGGGGAGGGAGGGGGGTCCGGAATGAAGCTGGGTTCTTGAGAAGTGGTCCTTTACTGACATCACCCTTAGTGCTTTGAATCATGTTTTGTCAGCTGGACAAAAATCAGTTAGGAGCTCATTCGCAAACAATGTTTTTTCTCAACAACATGGAGAGAATAACACTTGCAAATTAAATACATCTGTGACAGACCCTCACACCACCAAACAACATCATGGGCACATTCACTGTGTCATAGCTAAAAATAGTGGAGCCACTGTGTGGACTGGGGCTACTCACAGCTGAGCCCTCTACAAATGCCACTTGGTGTAATCCTCACAGCCATCAGGTACTGGGGCTATGATGTATACTCACTCATGTCACTCAGCTGTGATGGTGTGTGAGGGAGAAGCTGAGCTCCAACTCAAGGGCCCAGCCTGGACCTGAAATAGTCTCAAATACCCTCACATCTCACACCGGCTGCCTTTGGAAGGACCTCCCTACTCCATGGACAGCTGGCTTACATCCCTGTAGGTGTGAACTCAGAGAGATTTCACCACAGAGCTGTCTGTAATCCACGTCCCTCAGGCTCCAAGAGCACACCTCTGAGCTTCCTTGGTGCTACCTTGGAGGTATTCCTTTGCAAGAACCTGAGCTTCTCAGGGCAGAGCCGTTTCTAATGTAGTAACATTTTGTAAAGAGTATGAGATGCTTATTAGCCTAAGAAAAAGCCCACAAGCAAAACTCTACTGGATTACCAAGAAGCATAGTGACTGAGATTTACAAATAAATGTAGATTTGGTTCTTTCTCTCATTATTTTTCCATACGTGCTTATTGTACAAAATAGGAGACTTCTGGGGAAGAGGAGCAAAGGCAGTAAAATCATCTATCAGCCCAGCACTCAGAAATCACCAGAGCTCCTAGTGTGCAGAGCCAATGCAGAACTGCACTTAGGCTCCAAGTGCTGTTCTGGAGTCATAGACATGAGCCATTTGCAGAGAAAAGTAGTCAACCCACAAAACAAGACTGCAGGGCACCTGGCTGCCTGGTCTTCAGGCTGTGATGGTCTGACACTTCTTCCTGGTCCCCTATGGGCTGTGGATGGGGTGCATCCCATGGACAGTCCATGCAGTGTGTGCAAATCACAGCAGGCTGAACGAAAGTCTGACCAGAGCCAGGCGTGGTGGTGGTGCACGCCTTTAATCCCAGCACTGGGGAAGCAGAGGTTGGAGGTTCAAGGCCACTCTAAGACTACAGAGTGCAGCCTGGTAGAGCGAGACCCTACCTCAAAACAAAGTCTGAGAAGAGGGCATGCTCCTGGAGGATGGCTAGGTTCTCAGGATACCAGGCTGCCTGGCCCATCTTGTTTGGTCTTCCCTGGAGCTGTTTCCTGCCAGCTAGATTTCATAAAGGCAGTCACTAGAGAAATGAATCTCCACTGAGTTAATTTTACACAATTTATCCTTGTTGATTTTTACAGCTGAAAAGAGAGTGTAGCATCCTCCTGGCAAAAAGAAGAGGCTCTCTGGAGGCTGCACAGACTGGGACTCTAATAGTGGGTGGTCTTGACTGGCCCGAGGTTGTCATGTGCCACTGTAACATGGACCAGCCCTGTCCTGGGATTTGCTTACTCAGATTTCACATTGAATGTCCTTTCTTAAGGAGGCCTCATTGTCTCTGAGCCACATCAACTACTTGCTGTTAGTCTCATAGTAACCTCTGCTTCTCCTCTCACACCGCCTAGCTTAGCATGTATCATTCACTATAGGTGCAGAAGTACATGTGATGTGTTTCCCAACCTGACTGTAAGCTCCCTGCTCTTCTAACATAACTATTCCAAGTCTCAAACAGTGCCTGGCACAGAATCAGAATGTCAACAAGTACACACACACACACACACACACACACACACACACACACACACATGCACACAATGTCTAGGCTTATGATAAAACATAAGATGTTTATAAAAATGAAATACAAAAAAATTTTAATAAAATAAAGTAGGACATCTTCTGAGCCATAAATTGGGCCCTCACCCTGGGGAGGAATCATTAGAGAACAAGAGATTTCATTTCAATCAATTTCCAAAAGATGGAAAATGTTCCCAGAAGTGTGATAAGCTTCTGCAGGGTCAGAAAAGCACCACTGAAGCCAAGCACTGTGTGGACCCCCAGGAGGCTCTGGGGTTCTGCCTGGAAGTGGCAGAATTGCAGAGGAGGATTTAGGAACAGGGTTGAAAATTAGGAGCTCCACTGACAGCCAGCTCCTCAACCAACACAAGATTGGGAGCTCTATACAACCACAGGCAGAGAGAAGTGTGTGTGTACACACTCGAGCACACCTTTGCCACAGCACAAATGTAGTCAGGAGCTGTCTGTCTCCACCTCCCTTGAGATAGAGTTTCTTGCTATGCAAATGAATATTAGCCTGAGCAGTCTAACCAATGAGTATCTTTAACTGGGTGCTGGGAAGTTGGACCCATGCTGCCAGGCTTTGCAAGCTTGTGCCTTTATATTTGTCTGTCTGTCTGTCTGCCTGCCTGCCTGCCTACCTACCTACCTACCTACCTACCTGCATATATATATTTACTTACTTGAGAGCAGAGAGAGAGAGAATGAGCACACTAGGGCCTCTTGCTGCTGCAAAGGAATTCCAGACACATGTGCTATTTTGTGTATCTGACTTTACATGGATACTGGGGAATTCAACCTGGGTCAGCAAACTTTGCAACCAAGCTCCTTTAACCAGAGCCATCTCCTCAGCTCTGCACAGTTCTTTAAATGAGCTGGGGTAGTGTAAGGCTTTTCTAAAAACCTGCCCTCCTTATTCTGACATTTGAGGGCCTTCAGTCTACATGCCTGTGCTGCTCATGTGCCCAAAAGCAAGGTCCCCTTTCCACCTTGGTACCAGAGTCCAACAGTTTCCCAGGCAGGGCAGAGACCTATAGGGCAAACTCCACATGAAACCAAGACCTACCCTCTATAAGGAGTCTTTCATTATTGATTATGAATGACCAAGAAAAGTATCACAAGAAAATAAACAGTATGGCAGAATAACATAAAGAGAAAAGAGGGCCTGTAAAAGAAAATTCCGACCAATGAGAAGCTTTTAAAAAAGGAATTCTGAAGATACTGTCCATAAGGGATAAAGGAAATAAATTGACAAGCATGAGCTCTTGAGAATTAACAATATAAATAGTGAAATTAATAATTCAGTGGCAGGACTGGGAAGTAAGAAAAGGAAATCTTTCACAATACAGGGAGAAATAACTCACAGAATAAAAAAGGACCTTGATGCAGAGCAACAATCCAGGAAGTTCAGCGTGACTCTACAGGGAATTCCAGGACAGGAAAAGTTGGGGGTGGCGATAGGAAATTATCTAAGAAATCATGAGAAAAGTTTCCTAGGAGCTGAAGGAAGACATGATTCCTCAAACTGGAAAGTCTGAAATGTGCTGAGTAGGACCATAGCTAGACAGCCTGTAACCTTGCAGATCTCAAAAAGAAAAAGGCAGTGAAAGTTTCCAGAGGACAAACATTGTTTCAAAAGTAAGCAAGCAGGCATGGTTGTCCATACCTGTAATCCCAGAATTTCTCCTAAAGCAAGGGAATGGAAAGTTCACCACCAGACAGCCTTTAATATAAAGTCTGAGGGCAGCCAGTAAGACCTTGACATGAAAGGAAAAAACCATGGTTGTGTATTACTTGTACTTTAAATTTTTATCTGTTGACAATTATTGCAATCAGCTTTTAGCAGGGCCTTTTGCTAATCTCAACACCTACAAACTAAATGTTCCTTCAGTTTTAGAATGTCAATCACCCAAAGAAATAACTATCTCCACATTAAATTTAACAAATTTGCTGGGGAGATGGCTTAACAGTTAAAGGCACTTGCTACCAAAGCCTGCTGTCCTGGGTTCAATTCCTCAGTAATACATAAAGCCAGATACACAAAGTGGCACATGTGTCTGGAGTTCATTTGCAGTGTCAAGAGGCCCTGGTGCACCCATGCTTACTTGTTGCCTCACTCACTCTCTCTCATTGCTTGCAAAAAAATTAAAAAATAAAAATAAAAGTATAGCCACACATGGTGGCACACGCCTTTAATCCCAGCACTCGGGAGACAGAGGTAGGATGATCACTGTGAGTTTGAGGCCAGTCTGAGACTGCATAGTGAATTCCAGGTCAGCCTGGGCTAGAGCGAGAGCCTACTTCAAAAAACAAAAATAATAAAAAGTAAAAATAAATAAAAGTAACAGTTGCTGTTATTGCTATGTAATTTCTATGTAACTTCTAGCTGCCACCTGTTAGTGCTTTACATTATCATCACACTGTAATGCTCCAAAAGACAGATATTGATTATCTTTTTTAAAAAAATATTTTTATTTGCAAGCAGAGAGAGAAAAGAGAGAGAGTGGGAATACCAGGGCTCTGGCCATTGCAAACAAACTCCAGATGCATGCACCCCTTTTGTGTATCTGGCTCTATGTTGATACTGGAGAACTGAACCTAGGTCCTTAGGTTTTATAGGCAAACACCCTAACCACTAGCTACTCCTCCAGCCCTTGATCATCTTTTTGTTTGTTTCTTTGTTGGAGACAGAATCTCATGTATCAGACTGATTTCTAATTCAAACTCCCAAACTCACTTGACTATTGGCCAAGGATAATCCTGGACTTCTCATCCTCCTGCCTCCATTTCTCAAGTGCTGGGATTACAGGTGTGTGCCACCACATCCAGTTTATGCAGTGCTGGGAAACAACCCCAGGGCTTTGCTAGGCAAAAGCATTCTGCCAACTGAGCTACATCTCCAGCCCAACTTTCCTATTTTAGTGATGAAAAGACTTAAACTGGGACCGAGGATATGGCACTCCTAGTAAGGTGAATAAGGCTGGGCAAGCATGATGGCCTGCCTATAATCCCATGCTTGGGAAGGAGAGGAGATGGTATCTCTGAGGCAAGCTGGCTAGCTAGACTAGCCAAACCTGCAAGTTCTGGGGTCAAGTGAGAGACCCCCTTCTCAACAAACAAGGTGGAAAGTGATTGAAGAAGGCATCAAATGACAAACTTGCCCTCCATGTGCATGTATGAGCGCCTACACATATATGCTCATATATGAACACACATACACACTTGCACCCACACCACACACACAGAAGAATGAGGCTAAGAGACACTAGCCATTTGCTTGAGGTCACACAGTAGAGGTCTGGATCTGTGATATTAGCCCATACACCCTTTCCACTACCACTCCCCTCCTACACTGGTTCTGCTAGTGTGCTATAACCCAGAAAGTATTTTCACAGAAATCTTCTCATCAACCCCATGAAACAGCAAAGTTGGTATCCTCATCTCACAAATGAAGCATGTAAAGTTGGGTAATTTGTCTAAGAATTCAGACTTGGGAGATCCTTATGCAGTATTCTTTCCACCACCCCTGATCATCTGCCCCTCGTGGGCATTTGGCACTGCAGTCATTGTAAATGAACACAGGTGATGTGAAAGCAAGAGTGAGACCAGGGGAGAAGGAAGGAGACTTCTTTTCCCAAGGAAATAAAGAAATAAAGCAAGGACTGTCCTCAGCTGCTCTGTCAGCATTTTGCATGAGTCCTTAAAGGGTTCTTGAAATGTCAGCAGCCGGCCGGTTTGGCACGCACTGCCTCAGCTGCTGGCACAGGCAGCTCAGAGCAGTCCCAACAACCAGTGCCGCTCTTCTGGCTCCAGAAGAAAGTCGTGCGTGCCTTTGCTGGGAAACAACGCTTATGCCTCCTAAATCTGCTTTTGGCCACAGCAATGTGGCCGGCTGTTATTCCTGCCAAGAACTTCAACTCGGGGATGCTCTAGCGCCCAGGCAGGCTTACACAGCCCCACACAGGGCTGGCTGAGGAGGAGAGGGAGTCTACAGTGGGGAACTATAGGGGATGAATACCTGACAACCCCCCCTAATCTAAAGAGAGGCAGAGAGGCAACCCAGGATCTGGACACAATGCCTTGAGCCTGGTATAGGATGCTGTTCAGGCATGAGAATAATGGCCAAGCAGCAGCTAGAGGGAAGAGGCTGTTTACTTGAGTTCAAACTATTTATAGCAGCAGCAATCTGCACATATTTGGATGACAGATCTCTGGGCTTCAAATGAGCGGTGCTGTGCTCCTGGACAACTTCACCAAACACATTCCACCCCCACACCACCCTCGGGCCCTCACTAACACATGTTGCCCTCAGGATGTTTAAGTTGCTGAGTTTTTAAAGATTATAAAAAGAAATCACATTTTGAAGAGCATCTGACTTTTAATCCATCTATGTGTTGGAACTATGTAATTTCCTTTAAGGCTTAAATCTTGCTTGTGAATGTGAGTGCAGAGTATGTGTGTGACGTGTGCACCATGTGTGTACAGATGCTTGAGAGTGAGTGTGCATTGCGTGTGTGTGTGTGTATGTGTGTGTGTGTAGGCTAAAAGAAAGCGGTGAGTGTCCTCTTATTGCTCATCCACATATTCACATATTTCCTTGAGAGGGTGTCTTTCCCTCAACCTGAAACTGCCATTGGTCAACAAGCCTCAGTGGTTCTCTGCCCACCCTCCACTGGAGTTAAAGACGTATTTGGCCATGCCCAGCTTTTTATGAGTGCAGGGGAACTGAACTGTGCAGTCTTTGACTCAGAGGCCCTCATGCTTAAGTGGCAAATGCTCTCAACTACTGAGCAATCTCCCCAGCCACAGATCCCCTTTATTTTGAAGCAGAGTCTCACTCTAGCCCAGGACGACCTGGAACTCATTGTAGTCCAGGCTGGTCTCAAACTCAAGGTGATTGAGGAGAATCACCTCAGTCTCCCAGGTGCTAGGATTATAGGTGTGAGCCACCACACTCAGCTAATACATGCATATTCTTTAAAAATATATAGTCATCCTTTAAGTGAATAGTCCCTGAATGATGTTTGTAATTCAGTGTGTACTACATTGTTATAATCATGCTGAGCCACACTCAAGACCTGCACACAAAACAGTTTATAACACATCCAGGCAGGGTGATAAAAGGCTCCAGAACAAATACATATACAATACATAATCACATACATGCTCCAAACAAACAACAGACTCCTCCCATAAAATGATTCTGGAGCAAAAGCAGGTAGAGTATGAGGTGTGGTAATGTTCCTTGCCCCAACTGCATGCCATACAGGAAAGCACTAGACACACCCCAAAGATGTCCAGAGCCTTCTGCAGCTTTAACTCACAAAAGCTGGTAGAGCCTAGCCAACAAAGTCGTTAGGAGAAAGCAGCCTACCTCTAAAAGCTTCCTAGCTTTTAGAGCAAAGCATCTCCTGCCAGGCATTGCCTAATTCTGAAGAGAGAGATGTAGTTGTTCAGCATGCAGGTTGAGTATGAACGTTGGAGGCCTGAGAACTAAATCTAGGGGCTTACACATGCTAAGCATACACTATTACTCAGCCACATACCCAACACAGCACTGGATCTTTTAGCTCAGGATTCTACTTCCTAGGAATATAAGAATGCCCTTGTCATTCAGACTTCAGCTAAATGTCACTTCTGTAGAAGGACTTCCCTGACCTAAGGAAGCCTACACAGCACTGCCATCTGTCTAGGTCATTCATTTGTTTACTGTCTATCTCTCACTGCTCCCTCCCCTGTTCCACATCAAAATGTCAGCTCTGTCAGGCTGAGATCTGGCTTGTCCTATCACTGCTCTTTCTATGTACTGGACACCAGTCAGGGAGGCTGCATGTACCATCTCTCACTTAGTCCTCACAAACATGTGAGGGTTCTGTTACCATTCTACTTCAGAGATGGACAAGCTTAAGTAGAGTGGCAGAGTCCAGTGCATGGTCAGTAAGTAGCATAGCAAAGCTGAACATGGCAGGATATGATCACAAAGGCCAGATTCCAAACTACCTTTCTCAAAATAAAACAAAAGTTTAAGTGGCCACACTTTGTTCTTGAGACAGGGTCTTGTTATTTAACCTTAGCTGGCCTCAGACTCATGGCAATGAGTTTCTTGCCTCAGGCTCTGGAGTGCTGAGAGTATATATGTGTGCCTCCATGTGCTTATACATGCCGTGGTGCTAGGGATGAACCCCAGGGCCTTGGGCATGCTGGGCAAATGCTCGACCACTTGAAACCACAGCCCTAAGTGTGCAGCACTTTTTCACCAAGTGGTTCTAGTTAAGGAAATCTGTCACACACATAAAATAAAAAAGAATATTTATTTAGATGCATCTTATTTATTAGATCATATTGCTTATAAATGTAAATAACACCAATGACACAAACCTCCAAATTTACTGGTCACATCACAGTCTGATTTGAAGCTGTTCCTATAGGCACTTACATCTTTCTTTTTTAAATATTTTACTTATTTACTTGAGAGAGAAAGAAGAGAGAGATGGGTATACCAGGGCCTCTTGCCACTGTAAACTCCAGAGGCATGCACCACTTTATGCATCTGGCTTGGCATGGGTACTAGGGAATCAAGGCCATCAGGGCTTTGCAAGCAAGTGCCTTTAACCACTGAGCAATCTCCCCAGCACCATACATTTATATCTCTGAAAGTATATACCACATGACTTAAGAGGTCAAGGTAGAAGGATTGCTATGAGTTCAAGGCCACCCTGAGGCTATGTAGTGAATTCAAAGTGAGCCTGGGAAAGCCGGGCGTGGTGGCACACATCTTTAAACCCAGCAGAGGCAGAGGTAGGAGGATCGCCATGAGTTCAAGGCCATCCTGAGACTACATAATGAATTCCAGGTAAGCCTGGGCTAGAGTGAAAGCCTACCTTGAAAAAAAAAAACAAAACCCAAAAAATGAGCCTGGGCTAGAGCGAGACCCTATCTTGAAAAACCAAACAAACAAACAAAAAAATTATATACAACATGCCAAACTGCTCAGAGATCATATCTCTGTACAGTGAGATTACGGAGGGGGGGTCATTAAATTATGTAGTTCCATGTTTTCCTAATTTTTAGCCAAGTAAGATCTCACTCTAGCCCAGGCTGACCTGAACTCACTCTATAATACCAGGCTAGCCTCAAAATCACATCAATTCTTTTACCTCTATCTCCTGAGTGCTGGGATTAAAGGCATGCACCACCATGCCCAGCCTTGTCCTATTTTTTATAAAATGCATACCAATGTCATAGCTAACAAATATTTTACTCTTGAAAGTAGGAGGTCAGTCTGGGCTTGTAGCTCAGTAACACAGAGCTTACCCGACATGCACAAGACCCTGGGTTCAATCCTTGGCATCAAAGAAAGGAAAAAAAGAAGAGAGAATGGACAAAGAGAACAAATCTGAAGGAACTTAAACAGAGGAGAAAACAATTATGCACAGTGATAGAAACTAGTAGATCATGCCTTCAATCCCAGCACTCGGGAGGCAGAGGTAGGAGGATCACCATGAGTTCAAGGCCAGCCTGGACTACAGAGTGAATCCAGGTCAGCCTGGGCTAGAGTGAGACCCTACCTTAAAATTACCAAAAATAAAATAAAATATAAAAAGAATAGAAGAAATAATTATTGGTATCTCAGGACAATGCAATATTTTTTTTATTTTCTATTGGCATTTTAATACTTGATTCTACAATAAGAAAAAATATTTAAAATTTTTTAAGTTCTTTCAGACAATACATACTAAGTGCTACAAATATGTGCATACTCTGAAAAAGAAATAAGAGAGCTATTTATAGCAGAGTTATTTATAATAAAGAAAAATAGAAACAAAGCATCACATTGTCTGGCTACTAAAAATGGTGGAGACATATGTCACACTGTCAGTCAAGAATAGTCTCCAGGCCCTGTTACGTCTCCCACTCCCCTGGCCTGTCAAGGGTGCCCTGCTCAGTGTAGACACAGCACTTTAAGGTGAACAAGAAAAAAAACTGATCCAAGCATGGTGACACATACCATAATCCCAGCACATAGGAGGTAGATACAAGAGGATCTCAAGTTTAAGGCCAACCTGGGCTACATAACAAGACCTTGTCACAAAACCAAACTAAAACAAAAAAGAAACACCAGGGCTGGAGAGACTTGGGTTCAATTCCCCAGTACCCACATAAAGCCAGATGTACAAAGTGGTGCATGTATCTGGAGTTCGTTTGCAGCAGCTGGAGGCCCTGGCGTGCCTATTTCCTCTGTCTGTCTCTCTTCTCTCTCTTTCTGCTTGCAAATAAATGTACATATACATACACATCATATACATATACATATACACTAGCCAGACAAAGACTTTAGTGAAGCGCTCTCTCTCTCTCTCTCTCTCTCTCTCTCTCTCTCTCTCTCTCTCACATATCTCTGCTTGAAAATGAATAAATAAAATATTTTTTAAAAAAAAGACTTTAGTGAAGAGGAGGTAGGGAATGCCTTGAAGTTCAGCCCTAGTTCAAGCTCCTTTCTGATGGATGCAAATGACCAAGACAAGCATGAGGACAGAGAAGGGGGAGAAGTTCTGGAAAAGGAAAGAAGAGTTGAAGGGAGACCAAAAAACAAGAAGCTTTAGAAAAGCCTGGGCTGGAGAGATGGCTCAGAGGTTAAAGGCACTTGCTAGCACTCTAATGGTCTGGGTTCAATTCCCCAGTACCCAGGTAAAGTCAGATGTACAAAGTAGCACATGTATCTGTAAATCATTGGCAGTGGCAAAAGATCCTGGCATACCCATTCTTATTCATTCTCTCTCTCTCTCTCTCTCTCTCTCTCTCTCTCTCTCTTTCCTTCTACTTGCAAATAAATAAAAATAAATTTTTAAAGATGGAAAAGTGAGGTGGAGATGGTACAGAGGGTGAGGCAGGAGTCTGTAAGACCAGGAGAAACACCCCCAGAAGCACTGAGGAGATATCACAAAGACCCAGAAGTGCTCAAGCGTTCTTCTAATTTCCCAGGACTGACTGTAATGCTCTTAGAAGCTCCAAGATCATTATACACACAAGAGATTTCAGTACATGAGGTTAGAGGACAAGAGCGAGGCTAGCAATCCATCAAAGAATCAAAAGCAATTTTTTTAAATGTAAATCTATTTTTTATTTATTTTAATATTTTATTTATTCATTTTCAAGGAGAGAGAGAGAGAGAGAGAGAGAGAGAGAGAGAGAATATGCACCAGGGCCACCACCTTGTGAGTCTGGCTTATGTGGGTCCTGGGGAATTGAACCCGGGGGCCTTAGGCACTAGAGGCAAGTACCTTAACCGCTGATCCATCTCTCCAGCCCTCAAAAGCAATTTTTTAACAGAAATTAAAACATCCTCCTAAATTGAACCTCGTAGTACACACTTGTATAATCCTAGCCCTTGGGAAGTAGAGACAAGAGGATTAATAGTTCAAGGTCACCCTTCACTATATAGGAAGTTCAAGGCCAACCTGAGATACATGAGACTGTCTCAAAAAAAAAATCTATCCACAATATCTTTTCTTTCTTTAAAAATAACAATAAAGAAAGTTTTTTAAATGATAAATCAAAAATTATCACCTTCCCAAGAACATTCTTTATATCACTAATAACCTCATTTAACACTCAAAAATAAAAGGAAAGATAGCAATACTGGGTCTAGGGGATACAGCTCAGATGGGGCCTGGCCTGGAATACACAGAACCCAGAGTGGGGACAACACTGACAAGCAGGGTACAGTAACATGTCAGTGCCTTCTGATGTCACAGCAACAATCCAGATATTAAAATAGAACACTTACATGATCCTAAGCTTCAGTAAATCTCTAAAGACCAAAACTGCAACAATATTTTTAGTACATTATTCTTAGAAAAAGACAAAAGTCACATGTACAGTGAGGTGATTACTTTCTGTGTTCATCAATTACATTTGGTGAAATCCCATCTCTGGCTGTCCTCTTCCTGTCCCTCTCTTGGGAAACTCTCTTCAAAGTGCAGCCTGGGGGGGTGGTCTTTCTAGAGACCCTGTGAAACCAGTCTGCTGTACTTGAGCACAGATGTAGGCCGCTGCAAGCACTTAGGGGTTTGCCCTCAAAGCCCTGTAGAAGAACCAAGAGGCTGGTTTTCTCTCAAACCAGTGATTCACCATCCAGCCTTGATACCCTCCTCAGTCTCAGCTAGCAATTTCCACTGCCAGTGTCCCTCCTTCCCACTGCTTTTAGCTCTCAATGGGGTGTTGGTCACATGGGTGTATGCATGCATGCACCTTGAGTATTTTACCAAACTCAAGATTGACTTGGGTGGGCGGAGGTGGCTAGAGAGATGTTTCAGTGGTTAAGGCGCTTGCCAGCAAAGCCTAATGACCTCAGTTCAATTCCCCAGTACCCACAAAAAGCTAGATGCACAAAGTGATGAAAGCACTTGGAGTCTGTTTGCAGTGGCTGAAGACCCTGGTGAATCCATTCTTTCTGTCTGTCTCTCTTCTATTTCTCTCTACTTGCAATAAATAAAAATATTTTTAATAATTGACTTGAGTTAGTAAAATGTCCTGTTTAATGGACTCTCTGCAATCCCCTGTATAATGTGGCCCTGCTAGTTACTGCAAATGTATCTTGTGTCCAGCGCGACCCTCACTGTCCTTTGGTCTCACTCAAACCTCTTTTTGCTCCTCCAAGAAAATCTCTTCCCCTACACCTCAAAGTTGCCTATTTTAGTCTCCAACCTTCTCCAAGCCACCCCAACCAGACCTTAACCCTTCCTCCTAGGTAAACCCCTACTTACCCACAAGTTTTAGTCTGTGTGCCTTTTCCTTCAGGAAGCCTTCCTTCTTTCTTTCAACCATGTACAAAAACACATGCTCACATGTGCAGGCCAAGGCACCTGCGTGCTCCCTTCACATTATAAACATGGACTGGTGGTATAGCTCAGAGGCAGGGTGCTGCCTCCACAAGCAAGAGGCCTGGTTCTGTTGTTCATGCTGTGGCCTCAGCGCTTGGCATAGCTCAGATGATCAGGAAGTCACATTTGATGAATGACAAATGAAGGCATAAGGATATTAGTCATTCTGATCACTAAGCCATCCCCACCATTTTGCTGGCTCTAATAGGCTGTCTGAATTCTGGTCTGCAATTTCAAACCCATCTATGATGCATCATGGCCCTAGCTCCAATTCTGCTCTGGCTACTGATGTCAGAAGAGGAATATATCTAGGCTCAACAGAAATGAAGGTGACGCCTTTCAAAGAATGAGATACACTGACACTTCTGGCACCTGTCTCACCTCTCAGCCAACAAAATCGGTTTGTCTAGACGAGATTCTCTGTGAGATGTTCGGCTCCATGGCATGGGTCATAGTGGCCACTCCCAAGCGGCATAAACTTTAGCCATTCCCAAAATGAGAGCAATAGTGGACACCTTCAAACTTTCAACTTTGGAAAGCCAAAAACAAGACATTTAAAAAGCCAACTTTGATTGCCTAAAAATTCTCTCCCTTGCAAGACTGTTGTGAGGCAGTGAGAAGGAAAATGAGGATGAGTCAGCATGAGTCAATGTGAAAAAAAAAAAAAAAAGCTCTGCTTCTGGTAAACAGTTTGCTCTTTTCCAGACAGGATTAGGATTACCCGAATCCCACTACTAAAAATACACATGTAACAGGTGGTATGCATCATGTAAGTCCTTCCCAAACAAAGACTTGGATCGTTGGTTATAAGGGAACAGTTAATCAGCCCTGGGCCAGACCTTGTGGGAGCCTGTTTCTTCTTGGAGAGGCCCCAAGAATAAGTAAACATTTCCTTTAAAATAATGAAGACCCTAAGTGTGCCCACTGCTCACTTAAGTGACAGAAGGGATGGCTTAGGCGGCCTCCCTTACAATAACTACCACTTCATGAGCACCTTTTATGTGCCAAGGACTCTGCCAGTCACTTCATACAATTCCTCTTTAAATTCCACAACAATCTTGTGCAATGAGGGTCATTATCAAGGCTTTATAGACAAGGAACCTAGAGGTCACAGAAGTAGTGATTGTCCATAGTTGCAAGGTGGCAATGCAAGGAATCCCAGCACTCAGGAACTTGTGGCAGAATTCCTAGTGCAAGGCTAGCCTACACAGCAATTTCCAGGCCAGACAGACTATAGAGTGAGAATCTCCTCTTCCTACCCACTCCAAAAAGAAGAAAGAAAAAAAGAAAGAAAGAAAGAAAGAAAGAAAGAAAGAAAGAAAGAAAGAAAGAAAGAAAGAAAGAAAGAGAAAGCAGAAAAAGAACAACAAAAACAAACAAACAAAAAACAGAGAGAAAAACAGAGAAGAGAGAAATACTTACTTGTTTCCCTTTATTGCAAACTGAATTCAAACATACATAGGAACTACCACCTGCAGGGCAATGTCACAAGTGTCACAGGGCACAAAATCAAGAGCCCATTCTGATCACTCACAAAGTAAAGCCAGAAGACAAAGAGACTATCTGGAGAGACCATCCATTTTCAGGACCTTGAATGAGACCTTCTAAATAGGAGCTGCCTTGGTCAACATTACTGAAGTGTATATATGAGAGAAAAGAATACAATCAAACAAAACCAAGACAGTCTGTTGTTACTGCCATGTGTGAAGAAAGGGGTGTGGATAGTCACATTACATCTTTCTTAATCCAGGTCTCTGAGGAAGATTCATGAATACAAAACTTATCTGAGGGATGGAGAGATGGCTCAGCGGTTAAGGTGCTTGCCTAAAAACCTAACTACTCGAGTTCATTTCCCCAGCAACCACATATAGCCAGATGCACAAAATATCACATGTACCTGGAGCTCATTTGCAGAGGCTAGAGGCCCTGGTATGCCCATGTTCTCTGTTTTAATCTGTCTCTCTCTGCTTGTAAATAAATAAATTTAAAATTTTTTAAAAGTATTTTTTAATACCAGGCATGGTGGCGCACACCTTTAATCCTACTCGGGAGGCAGAGGTAGGAGGCTCGCCATGAGTTTGAGGACACCCTGAGAATACATGTGAATTCCTCAGTCTGGGCTAGAGCAAGAACCCTACCTTGAAAACAAACAAAAAAAGAATTATTTTTTTTTTAATCTCGCCAAATTAACAATGTTTGTCCCATTTAACCTGCATAGGTTAAATGGGACAAACTCTCCACTGGAGAATCTATATTTTTCAGAAGGCAGTGAGAACTGTGGACAACCCAATGCCATCAACATGTTCTGAAATGATAGCTGACTCCCAGGCAGATGAACCATGGGCTTGCACAGCACATGGCCCTCCACATGGGAGAATTCCAGCAGTCCCATTGAGTAGGACCCTCAGTGGATTAGGGGCAGGGAGGAGGGAAACAGGGGTGCTAACACAAGACTTATTTACACAGAGTCTCTACTTATTAAAATTTTTTTAAATAGTAAAAAAAAAAAGTATAATAAAAATCTGGG
>PVHP010020768.1:0-30240 GCA_004024765.1 Zapus hudsonius | reverse complement strand
GGCCACCACCTTGTGGGTCTGGCATATGTGGGTACTGGGGAATTGAACCCAGGGCCTTAGGTACTGGAGGCAAGTGCCTTAACTCCTAAGCCATCTCTCCAGCCCTTGATAAGTTTGATATATGTACAGAATATATTTTGATCATGATCTCCTCCCATCACTCGCTCTTGTCCCAATCAGCACTCCTTTCACTGAACGCCATCCTCCCTCCAACCGGTTCCTCTACTATTTGGATGTCAGCATCCATGAGGGCATGTTGTTAAGCCCAACATTTGTAGGTTACTATATAATACAACACTCTACCCCATAATAGGAACTCAATAAGTGTCTATTTCTCGAGCTTTTGTTTCAATACGGTAAATAAAATATAAGCTTATTGGAACTGGAGAGACAGCTCAATTGGTAAAGTATTTACTGCACAAACATGAAGACCTGAGTTTGGATCCCCAGAACTCATATAAAAGCTGATCATGGTGGTATGTGACCATACTGGGGTGACAGACACAGGAGGATTCCTAGGGCTTGTTGGCTGGCTAGTCTAGCCAAATTGGTGAAATGGGTTCAGTGAGAGACCCTGTCTCAACAAGTAAGGTGGACGGCTGGAGAGATGTCTCAACAGGTAAGGTGCTTGCTTGCCCACAAAACCTAAAGACCCAAATTTGATTCCCCAGTACCCATGGAAAGCCAGATGCACAAAGTGGTGCATATATCTGAAGTCTGTTTGCACTAACTGGAGGCACTGGTACATCCATTCTCCCTCTGTCTTTCTCTTCCTGCTTGCAAATAAATAAATAAAAATAATATTAAGAAAAGTAAGGTTGAAGAGTCATTGAGGATGACACTTCAGTCAACCTCTGTCCACCACACTCACACATGTGTGCCCACATACATACAAATATGCATATGCAAATGCGTGGGCATTACACACATAGACACCTGGAAAATATGTAAGCATGTATCTAAGTAGTTAAACATCTGGGGAAGAAGGTAAAGTTTTTTTTTTCCTATAGAAATCCCTATAGGTGAAGTGATTAGTACCCTGATACAATGCCATTGTGTTTTCTGTTCAGTTCTTTCCCTCCCCCAACAGCCTAACTGAAAAGATTTAAGTTTAGTGATACAGGCTCTCGTGCACACTCTCACACATTCATTATGGTTTAGGGGTCTAACTCGGGCCATCTGCTCTTTCATAGAAAGTGATAGCTTTTAGATTCCTTTAATGTTTCTACTTATAAAGGATCATAGGTCTGTATAATAATTAGTCTCTTCCTGCTAATTGGTGACAACTTGAATCCCCTTTTATCTAAGCATCAAAATGATTTAAATATTAAATAAGTTTCACAGCGGAAGGAACAGGTCACCTGGTCAACTGAATCTGAGCCAGTGAGGGGCTTGTGTGGGATGGTGGGACCTGTCACCAGCAGTTCTGGGCACAGGTCACCAGCACCCAGACCCAAGGCCATCAGAAAGTGGCTGTCTTGAAACTTCAGGATTCTGCTCTACATAGAATCTGCTCGACTAAACAACGTGACTGCTTTATCAGATTTTAAAAGTCAACTCATTTGGCATTTTACTCAAAGAATCAGTTAGTAGAAGCAAAAGAATATGGTTTGTAGGAGAATAAAAACTGCTTTGGCACAGGGAGAGTGTGGAACACGTTCACACCACCACGTGCTTAATCTAAACAATAAACAAGTGAAATATCAACTTGGGGAATTTGTCAACACTTACAGCCATGTCTTTGCCTATAGGAGTAGATATTTGAATAATAAAATGAATGGGCAGGGGAGATGGCTCAGCTCTTAAAGGTGCTTGCTTACAAAGCTTGCTAGCCCTGGTTCTATTTCCCAGGACCCACATAAAACTGGATGCAAAGTGACGAATATGTATGGAGTGGGCAAGAGAACCTGGCATATATACATACATACATACACACACATACACATACACACACACAAATAAAATTTTGAGAAAATACACATTTGCTTCATATACATATATATAATATATGTATATATCCAGAATAACAAGTTTATTAAGTTAATTATTGACATTTCATGAAATTTAAATAGTGTAATTATTAAAATCATGTGATGATTATATAATTTTATACAATGATTATATCAATACAATTATTATGTAAATAAAATGTAGCATATATACTATGATGAAGTTATTATGCATAGTAGTTGTTTTTATTAAAGGATTTATTAAAGAAAAGTATGTTGGTTCTTTCTCTGGAGAGGAATTTCATTGAAAGCACAAGCAGTGATTTTCTTTGATCTTACAGTTTGAAAGAATATCCAGTCTCAAATAACACCCACATGCTAGAGTTAGAAAGATCAGTACTTTAAAATGTTTTTGCCAGGCATTGTGGTGCAGGCCTTTAATCCCAGCACTCGGGAGGCTGAGGTAGAAGGATTGCCAGGAGTTCAAGGCCAGTCTGAGACTACATAGCGAATTCCAGGTCAGCCTGGACTAGAGCAAGACCCTTCCTCGACAAACAACAACAGTTTTTATTTCAATCTCTCATGTCATGATTAGACCTCATTGCCTTGACCTGTCCCACATTTTCCTGTCACAGGAGTTAGTGTGTAGCACAGACCTGGAGTTCAAGGTCATGAATCCAGTGTCCTCCGGGATGAAAACGTGAAATACTGGGAGGGTGCTGGGAGTAGTGACTTCCATGGATGCCTGCTGGGTCGTGTTGTAAATGAAAATCACTATTCTGGCTATGACATCTAGTTTTCCTGAAAGGGTCCACTAAGTGAGTGTAGTGACTTAGCTCTGACTAACTCTGTCGCCTGCTTTCAGCTAACTTCCTCAAAGGACATGCCCAAAGGAGCTGGGGTACATCAGCTAATGGAAGATACCGTGGCACAGTTCAGTGTTTATACCCTTAGGACCTTGGTCTTCCATGATTACTGTTACAGGGTGTAAGCTGGCGAAATACAAGAGAAAACTCTCAGGACACAGCCGTCATGAGTGTGATGAGCAGATATATCATGTATTGTATGTAGAGAGGTTATATTTATAGAAAGAAGAAGGAGTAGCAGCAAGGGAGAGCAAGGGGATTGGTTAAGCAGGGTGGTGAGTGAGTTCCTCAAGAGTGGATAGGTGGGTGCAGATAACCTGTGAATGCCTAATTTGCATGAGTTGAGTGGCGGGAAGTACGTGATTCTGGACATGAGTTTGGTGGTTGCAGCTTATGGAGAGTCTGTCACCTATTGTCAGCCCTGTTGGGGTGAGAATGCAGGGTTCATTGTGGCCTGCTTAGGGAGCTGGGAGTTTTAGGATTAAGGGTGGAGGTGGCGAAGAGCCTGCCGGATTTCATCTCAGAGGCTACCCAGGGCTTCAGCCTGTCAACTTTCCTTAACCCCATATCCTCCATGCCCCATTTAGCAAAGTCCAACACAATATAATTCTTTTTTTTTTTTAAAACCTGGTGGTAAACTTTGATAGCTTCATGAAAATCTGTAAAAAAGAACTCCTGGCTGTGGTAATAGCAAAAAAAGATGGGGTGAAATATACTAGGGGTGAGGAAGGCTGAGGGAAGTTAAGAGGTTCTCTTGGGCTAAACGGATGGTAGTCCAGAGTGACACACAGACACAGTGAAGCCTGGATGACTTTCCAATTACAGCTATCACAAATTAACCATGAACTTACTGGGTCACACAACACACAGTCACTAACTTACAGCTATACAGCCAGGGCATGACTCCTTCCTGAGCCTCTGGGATAGAATCTGTTCTCCTGACCTTTCTTTCTTCTGTGATCACAAACACCCCTGTACTCCTGGCTCCTGACTCTCCTTCATCTTCAAAGACAACAGATAAGCACCTTTCACTGTACTCTTTCTCTGCCTCTGTGTCTCCTACTGTCTGTTCTTCCCTCCCTCTCTCTTGTCTTCCTTTTTTCTTTCTTCTACCTACTTTCCTTCCCTCCTTTCCTATCTCTATTCCTCCTTCCTTCCCACCCTCCCTCCTATTCTTACTCCCCCCCCCTTCCTCTCTCTCCTTCTCTCCTGAGACCTTTGTGATTGCAACGGTCCAGTACAATTATCCCATCTTGAAATCCTTAACCATATTCATTTCCTTTGTCCACACCAGATGACATTATTCACAGGCTTCAGGGGTCATGTGAAGCTCTCTGGGACATTATTCTTGAGCCAGAAGTGCTTTGGGAGGGATACTTTTATTCAAGAAGCAGAGGAAACCTCTTCACCCTAAAAGGCACCCAAAAGACTCCAGAAGAGTCCTTAAAGGATCAGACCAAAGAGCAGGAACACAGAAGGCAAGGAGGAGAGAAGAAAAGGAGGATAAAGTTTCCCCTTAGGGAAATTAAGGCAGCCTCTAAGATTTCATGCCAGAGACACATCATTACCATTTTAATATAATGTGATTATTAAAAGTAACAAGCAGAGTTATGGCTACATTTCCCAAAAAATCGCACCAAAGCAACAGAGAAGACATTTCCTCCTCCCAGCTCCATTTTCAGGGAAACAGCAGGATAAACAGGATATATAGTTTCTTTATGTGACAGGTCCTTCAAAGGCCTTCAACATCCACTGTACTTGGGGAGAACAGCAAGAAGAAATGGGCACTGAGAGGCAGACTGGGGGAGAACACCTGGAGTCACACAGATGAGAGCTCAGGAACAGCATATGTGGGAAGAGAATGGGGTGGTGGGTTCTATTTAGATGCGTGTGGGTACTTGGTCGAATGTCTACCATTCAGACCCCTGTCTCTTCCTTCTGCTCCCACTCATTGAAATCTCCTCCAAACAAATGTTTAAGAAAACCATTTCCCCATGGTGAGTAAAAAAAGAGTTTCTATAGTACTGATACACATCCATGTTAAGAAAGAAATTAACATTAGGTACATGTCACTGACCAGAATATGAGGATGGCTAACAAGAGGATTATCTTTCATAGAAAATGAAAATTACATTGAAACATTTTTCAATGTTTTAGAAAATTTAAAGGAAGAGATTGTAGGCAGCAATGTTTGACATAGGAGAAATGAAAAATGTCAGGGAAAAAAATCTCAGAAATGATCATGAATCTAGTTTCTCCTTAGAGCTATGGGTTTAGAAGTCATTAATTCAATGCTCACATGATTTTTAACAATATTTTATTGATTTATTTGTAAGCAGAGAGAGACAGAAACAGTATGGGCACACCAGGGCCCTTAGCCCCTGCAAGCAAACTCCAGATGTATGTGCCACTTTGTGCATCTGGTACCAGGGAATTGAACCTGGATCCTTAGGCTCTGGAGGCAAGTGCCTTAATCACTGAACCATCTCTCCAACCCCGCACACATGATTTTATATACCATAACTGCTGCAGAAACTAAAAATGCATCAGTGTGCATATATGATATGTGTAGGCAATATGTAGATACATAAGTAAATATATGTGTGTATTTGTATCTTTGCCTGATGCCCATCAGACTACTGTTAATAAATGAAAGCAGGCTTTCTCAGTGACAAAGGTCTCACGGCCCTTGGAAGGTTACCATGGGCATTGACAATGGACAGTGTGCTTTTGGAGGCTCTCAGTTCGAACTGAGATTTGTTTGAGATTGATTTAAATATATTAATCCCTGCTCTCGGTTTTACTGATGCTTGCTTTTGAGATTTCTCTAAACTCTTGAGAGATTTACTCATTACTTAATTTTGTTTGTGATAAATTAATTTTATTCATGTTGTGTTGATCACATAGCACCTGCTTGCCATACAAAAGTGAAGTCTCAGGACACTGGCTGCAGAGGCTATAACTCAATGAATCATTGCTCTGTAGTGGCTAAGAAGAGGCTGGTACCATTGCAGTAGAGAATGCAGAAGGCTTTTCCAGCAGGAGAGAATTAATTTCACCGACAACAGGGTAATTACATACTGTGGATAAATTGAGTAACTGGTTATTAAAAACTGGCCTCCTTTATGCTCAGAGACTTACTTTTTCTGATGATAAAGCCCCTTCACTGCTGTTTTCCATTTGTTACCATAATACACTCCATCACCCTTTCACTTTAATAAATTTGCATCATTTTATTTAAAATGAATTTCATTTCTTATAATTTGGGTCTTGCTTGTTTATCCATTGTACTCATCTCTGCTCTTTAAATGGAGTCTTTAAGCCATTTACATTTAGTTTTATTATTAAAATAGTTAAAATTAAGTCTATCATCTTGAATTTTTTTAATTTGCTTTATTTTCTGGTTCTCTTTTACATTTTTATGCCTGCCTCCATTGAAATTAGGTGCATTTTATAATTCTAATTTAATCTTCTTTGTTGCCCAGCATTTTTCCTCCTTTGCCTATTACGATCATTTGCCAAAGTGAGATGGTATTTCTTGTCTGTTGTAGGAAAGAATATGCTGTTCTCATGCCCAGGGCTCTGTAGTCACTTGTACTGGCATTCGCACCAGAATGTCTCCTTCTTCCTGCATGGTTTTTCATCTTGTGGATTGAACAGTGATGACATTAATGTCCTGATGTTCTTCTCTAGACAACTTTTGGGAGTTTTTACTTCATCTTCTCTTTGAAAGACATTTTAAAAAATATTTTATTTATTCATTTTCAAGGAGAAAGAGAGAGACAGAGACAGAGAGAGAAAGAGAGAGAGAGAGAGAGAGAGAGCGCAACAGGGCCACCACCTTGTGGGTCTGGCTTATGTGGATCCTGGGGAATTGAACCCGAGGCCTTAGGCACTGGAGGCAAGTGCCTTAACTGCTGAGCCATCTCTCCAGCCCATGAAAGACATTTTTATCACTGGCTGGGTAGCATCAGATTTTCTACCAATGCACTCAAGATGCTTCTCCCTGACTCCTCATTTGCATAAATTCTTATTTTGGTATCTCTATAAATCGCCTACCTTTTCCACATACGAGCTTATGAAATTCTCTATTTAGGACTGGTCTCGTGTAATTTCATTAAGCTATAACTTGGAGGAGTTTTTTTTTTATTTAGGCTTCTTGTACTTGGAGTTCTTTGAGTTTCTTACAACTTATTTATAAATATATATTTATATATATAAATATATATTTATAAGTATTGATATGAAATTGAAATTTTTCAGCCTATGAAATTGTTCCACAGCTAAGTTTTAATTTTTTTAGATTATTTTCTTCATTTGTTTTATTCTAATAACTTTTTATTGCTTTCTATACCTTCAAATTTGCATACTTTTCCCCTAACAATGTGTAATATTCTGTCAATCTCATCTAGCACATTTTAATCTCAGACTTGGAAGTCTTATCTGTCATTTTATTTTATTTTATATTTTATTTTATTATTATTATGTCATCAATACCTCTAACTTAAGTTTTAAAATATGTAGAAGCTAGCTATAATGACTGCTTAAAGTCTGTCTATTAATTCTAGCATTTCTTGTTCTGCATTATTTCCAGTCAATTAATATTTTTCATCCTTTTTATCATGTGTGGTTTCCTACTTCCTTCTTGGCATACCTGTCCATCTTTGTTTGAACCCCACCCAGACATTGTGAACTTTATTTGGTGCTATATGCTTTACTATTTCTCAAAAAAAAACCATTCTTTCCTTATTTCTATTTATTTCTTTGCAAGCAGATTGAAATAGAGAGAAGAGAGGCAGACAGAGAGAATGGGTGAGCCAGGACTCCCAGCCGCTACAAATGAACTCCAGATGCAGGTGCCATTTTGTGCACTGTCTTTACATGAGTACTGGGGAATTTTACCTGGGTCATTAGACTTTGCAAGCAAATGCCTGAACCACTATGCTGTCTCTCTAACCAATAAAAAATATTCTTAATCTTTTATTTTTTGGCAGGTTAAAGTTAAGTTACACAGAAACTGTTTCTTTTGTGGTCACTCTCCTTATAGTTTTTTAGATAAAACAAAAATAATGTTTAGAATGGGAATACTTATTCCGAATTTCTGATGCTAGATAATAATAATAATAATAATAATAATAATAATAGAATGCTGTGAATAAGCCCACTGCTTAGACATTTTCCAATCAGGCTGGGGAGAAGGTATTCTACTCCTCCCTTGCTAGTGGTTTTGCTGTTGCCTAAATAGTATCTCAAAATAGAATATTCTATGGTTTGCCCACTGGAAATGGAGAACTCAGTGGTTTTGAGTGAATGTACCAGGCTCTGAAGTCATCAGTGCAAATGAATTTTAGCTCATTTCATCATCTCACTCAGATTCTTCATGCCCGTTTCCTGTTAATCCTCATTTCCTAACCCAGGCAATGGCCAGTCATCTTTGCTAGAGTTGCTGCTAAGAACATTCACACACCTTTGTGTGAATGTGTGTGTCCATACCTCTTGAGTGAATACCTTGGGATTTAAATAGAATTAGTGAGCAATAAATCCCATTTATATTTAATTTTTTTTCAACTTTAACTTTTGAAGAAACTGCCAAAAAGTTGGTAACATGGCTGCCATTCTCGCCTCAGTGCACATGGGCCCTGATCATCACATCTTTGACAACACACAAACACACACACACACACACACACACACACACACACACACACACACATTGTGTGTGTGTATGAACAGTTTATACTCTTTTATCCCATCATCCTGACCCCTGTTACCTTTGGGGCCCTCTGAAGTGGGGTTATGGTATTCACTGTGGAATTTGACAACACTTTTATCACATGACTTCTTAGCTATAGCCATTTAAAAGGGTGTAAACAGTATTACCTGGGAGCTTTATTTGCATTTCCTTAACATAATGCTGGTCAACTGTGTTCATTTGTTATTGGGCTACTAGTCAGCATTAAGAGGTTTTCTTGACATAGCCGGTCCTGGTGAGACACTGGGATGAATCTCCAAACCAGGCACAGTTATGGGAGAAAAGGATTTATTGAAGCTACAGATCCAGGGGAAGTTCCATAACAGTGAAAGAGGCTGGGCCCCTTTCATAGATCCAAGCAGAGAGAGAAACCCATCACCAACACCACACACACAACAGCAAACAGGATGTGGGGTGGGGGAAAATCCCCTTCTTTTTTAGGCAGAGGTCTTGAAATTCTATCTCAGACTTAATGGCTTCCTTGGTCTCTGGAATTTCCTTCCTGAACTGCCCACACAGGAAGTAATGTTAATTTCCAACTTCCCTGAGCTTCTTTACATCCTCCCCTCTACTAAGAAACTGCTTTCCTGACATCCTGAGAGACCCAACCAAGATCATACAAAAGTCAAATTGATGACAAAACTTAACCATTACATAGCCCTATCACAGTCTCTTGTCACATATGCATTTTGTGAAATTTTCCTTCATCTTTGCTTTTTCTCCATTTAAGTAACAGTGTTATTTAAAGAACAGAAGGTTTGAGTGTTTGATGAGATCCAATCTATCTGTCCCCAGGGACACTTCTTCATGGCTTCCCCACTACTCTAAATTAGTTTTCTTACAGTATACACTTTGATATTCAATAGGACCCTGCAGGTCTCCTGAGTTCTTTCTCCAAACAGCTCTATACTCAGTTCTGAAATTCTGCTTTAATTTTCCCTTACATTCTCAACACAGGGCATTTCTGGTCTCTTCCTATTTCTTGCTATACACCAGGACCTAGAAACCCTCTAGGCAGAATGATGGAACATCCTCAGAGCTTGGGCCACCTGCTTCTGTCTCTCAGGAAGCTCTTGTCTCTGTGACCTGGTATGCTTTTCCTTTTTGTGTGTATAAATGTGTGATACATGTATGCATATGCATGTAGGTAGATTTGTATGTTTGCATACATGTGCAGACCAGAGGTCAATGTTTCATCTTCCTCAGTCGCCCTTCATCTTATTCTTTGAGACCGGGTTAAGTCATTGAACCAATTCACTAGTCTAACTGGTCAGAAAGTCCCAGGGACTCCCTGTTTCTGCCTCCTCTGTGCTGGGATTATCTGTATTTACCACCACACTTGGCATTTTATGTGTGTCAGAGATTGGAATTTATGTCCTCTTGTTGGTATACTTAGCACTTTACCCACTGAACCATCTCCCCAGGCCCCTGATAACTATTTTCTTAAAGGCAATTTTATAGGTGTTTTTCTACACTTTAATTTAAATATTCACTTTTTCAGGTGAGAAGATAAACCCTGTCTGTCTTTGTCATGTCATCATGGCCAGATTAAACATTCAGGCTGAGAGCTGAACGACAGGTGTAGCAACCTGTTAAGTCAAGCCGAAGCTGAGGTGTGGGAGGCGGAAGGAGATACCTTTGGTTCCTAGAGGAACCTTGGGTTGGAATAGGTTTGTTCAGTCTTAGAAACAGGTCAATAAACTCCAATAGTGGAGTCAAAGTGTTGGGGCAAAAAAGCCAGAGGGAAGTGCAAAGGTTTTAAGAAGGCAGACAATTCATGACTGTTTCTGCTGAAGATTTCAAACTAGCTGATACTCTTCTGTTTAGCATCTTCAGATGAGAATAGTACACCATAACATAGATCCTTCACATCCGCCTATGTGAATAGTTCCTATAGCTTCTTTAACTTGCAGGCCTTAATGGACATCCCAGAGGCCAAGCTATAACAAAACACTTGCTATGCTCACTCTATGCACACACATGCAAATAGGCCATGAAGAGCAGAGTGTGGATTTAAACAGGTAACAGAACTAGGACCAAGATAATTGAGGAGAACCATGCTTACTCTTCCCAAAGGAGGATTTGGGTGAAGAGAAACACAGATGAGGCAATAATTCACAGTCCTAATGTGGACATGACTTCCTCCTCTCCTAGGATCTTTTTTTCTTTTCTTTTCTTTTTTTTTTTTTTTTGGTAGCTCCACTACCCAACATTGGGACATTTGAAAATAACTGAAAACATTTATAAGCATAAGAATTATTATTGTTGTTTTCCAAAGCATTTTTATTACCTCTCCTGGGGAGAAAATTGGTAGATGCTTGGTATCTGGAGCAGAAAGGAATCTACTCTGACAAGATGTTCCTGTGAATGTGTTTTCTTTGGTGTGCATTGATGAGGACTGTTCCCTAATGGTCTCCTGATGTGTGTCAAGATCTCCAGGCTTTAATTGTGCCAGTGCCGCTTAGAAAATTTTATCCCTGTCAATCTTGCTCCATTAGTTATATTTTACTAATAAAAAATGTCAATACACAAAACATTTTTGTTATGTCTTTGTTTCATCCTAAGCTTACATCTCATAGTTTCTGTTAATAGCACCTAGCAATGTAGATCCTATTAATTAATAGATCCCTGGGCTTCTTAAAAGTCAAAGACAATGGGTGCTTTATAGATTCCATGTAATATTTAACTATATCAATGCTCATTAATCTAGATATTACTAAGAAGGCACCTACATGCATCAGAAACTCAAAAGTTCTAAGATATAATCTTCTAGTAGTTGAAATGTCCCAATAATGACCCCCAAGCACTGACCAGCCTCTCACCAAGCAGTGAGTCCATCTGCATCTTAGAGGGTCGGATATATGACCCACAGTTGCACAGAGACATGGTCATAGGATGTGATTTAAGGGGCTTGCCTGGTTTTGTGAAGGAAAAAAGGGAGGGAGAGAGAAAGGGAGAGAGGGAAGAACATGGATGATATTAACAATAATAAGTGTTGTAGGCAGCTTTCTCATTGCTGCACAAAGAACCCGACCAAAAGCAGTGGAGAAATGGATTTATTTTGGCTTACAGACTCAAGGGGAAATCATGGCAGGAAAAATAATGGCATGAGCAGAGGGTGGACATCACCTCCATCACAGCATGGCAAATAGAGGCAGGAAGGTGTGCCAAACACTGGCAAGGGGAAGTTGGATTATAATCCCCATAAACCCGCCCCTAACAAAACACCTCCAACAAGGCTCTAATACCCAAACTGCCATCAGTTGGGGATCAAGCATTCAGAACACATATGTTTGTGGGGGACACTGGATCAAAGCACCACAATAAGTCATTTAAATGCTATGTAAACCGGGTATGGTGGCTCATGCCTCTAATCCCAACACTCCAGAGACAGAGGTAGGAGGATCACCATGAGTTGGAGGCCATCCTGAGACTACATAGTGAATTCCAGGTCAGCATGGGCTAGAGAGCGAGACCCTAACTCAAAAACAACAACAAAGAAGATAAACACTATGGCGTCTAGTCACTTCCCAACAGTGAGAGAGAAGCCATCATTTTCAGTTGCTCTGACCACGGAATCTTCTCTTCGGCACCTGGTGGAAAACACGTTTGTCTCCATCCAATTTACTGGGGCTTGTTGCTTTCCATCCTGGAGAATAACTACGTTTACAAAGATCCCCCTGCCTCCTGGGCTTCTTAATCACAACAACTTGAATCACCTCCCTCCCCACTTTCCCCATCTCCACAGAAGCCCATTTCTTTCGTACCCCCCAGGAAAGAATAAGTTTTACAAGGCCATCTGTTGTCAACCCGTCAATTTCCCTTGGTTGAGCTGCGGCCATGGGCAGTCCACCCTCAGGAGGGTCTCTGGGAAAGATTTACTTCTGTGGAGTACAGGTTCCATGTACACCCGTAATCCAGGCTGCAAGCCCCTCGGCCACTTTTGTTTACAGCACTGCTCACGAGTCCTCACCAATAACCTGGGTGACAGGTGAGCACTCATTCGGTTTCCTTTATCTATCTCTGTCGGTTTTCTTTCTTGGCTCAGTTGGGTTTAAAAACTGAACTGACAATGGAAATACAAACTGTTTGGTGGGATCTTGTTCAATCCAATTCGATATTGCCCACTTAAGGGGAAAAAATCTCAAACCATGTATTTTGCTTAGATACTTCTGCATGTGAAAAAAATCCGTTTTCCTTCCTCAGTGACCAGGAGGAATGCCTTATAGTCATGAGATAATTTTGACACTCAGGGAAAGTCATCATGAAAAGACTAGATATCTCTTAGACTCCAGAATAAATGCCAATCTCACACACAAAAAAATCAGTTTTGTTCATGGAAAGGTTTGAGCATCCCATAAGAGGAAACTCTCTGGACTTCCACCTGGCCTTGTTGCCAGAAGGTTCTCAAACTTTCTGGGTTTGCCAGCTTCCATCCATGTACTGATTCCTTTAGGAAAATGCCTTCCTCACATTGAGATGAGACATCCCATTCTATCATCCTCATAGTCTATGCCTGGAATTTAGCAATTCCTATGAGGTGGACTAGAATGTTCTCAGTACTTGTATACCCACTTATTTCCCATCCTTAGATCTTGGCAAATTCCAGCCAGCCAAGCTTTCTGCACTGATGTACACCACTTGTCCTCTCCGCCTTGGTCTTGAAGTCTCTTTCTTCCTATAGTGGTTAGCTAATGCCCTCCAAGTTCTCAATAACCAAGCATGATACTTTACAAAGAGGACTTTGCAGAAGTGTCCTATGTTTTCCCTCCAAGTGGGAAGATTGCCCCATGCTAAGTCAACCCCATCTAATCAGAGGGTCCTTGTGAGGGGTGTCGGGAGAGCCCAAGTTAAGTCAGGGAATAGGATACGACAACGGCAACCTAGCTAAGAAAACAGTGAAGGAAGGGAGGAGAGATAGTGAAAGATTTAAAGATTCAAGCTGCTGGCCCTGAAGATGAAACAGAGACACCTGCCGCCCTGAAAACAACCAGTGTTTGGATTAAGGGTTCCTGCTTTCCATGACTGCTATATTCTATATTTGGGGGGATTTAGTTATGGTGATTTTTAGAGCAGTCACAGGATATGAATACCTGTCTAAAAGTCTCTTCTTTCATCTTAAGGAGTCCCTCTGGTTCCTCCAGATACAGTATATTTATCTGCAACTCTAGTCTGGTGTGACCTTCTTTCCTCTAACACAAGAAGTATAACATAAGGATTGGTGGTGCCCTGTTTGATGAGAGCTAAGCCTGCACCCCATCACTAAATCTCTTTGACTGTCCTTGAATGCTTCTTCAATATTTCCATATTTCTGTGGTCTTAACAGCCTCAGCACAGACTCTCTGGAGAAAGAAACTGTAGCTACGTGTCACTTCTGCAGGGTCAGACCTAAGCAAACCCAGGTTATCAACTTGTCTTCAAGGTCCTCAGTGATCTCCTCCCTGAATCATCACACATCTTCCTGGTAGAAATATCGATGTGGGATCTCAGGCTTTCTTCCCAAGACACCTAGACCATGAGACAAGTGGACTCACCTGGCTTTCTTCCCCTCTGTGGACTCCAGGCCTTACCATGGGTTCTTAGAGATCTTCTGAGTCCTTGCTCTCTGCATTTCTTCCCTATTTCAGTGATTCTAATATCAATCAGTCCTTATTTTTTCCAAGAAATCCTTTAGCTCTATAATTTATAAAGAAACTATAATATATGTAAGACTAAAGTATCTAACTTTAACAAGTCTGAAGTTTTAAAAAATAAGTTTATTTTTAAACAAAGCTTGTTTTCTTCATGTTTTAATATTTTATTTATATGAGAGAAAGAAAGAGTCAGACACAGAGAGAAAGAGAGACAGAGAGGGGAGAGAGAGAGAGAGAGAGAGAGAGAGAGAGAGAGAGAGAGAGAGAGAGAGAGAATAGGGGCACTAGGGCCTCCAGCCACTGCAAATGAACTCTAGACCAATGCACCACCATCTGCATCTGGCTTTATGTGGGTATTAGGGAACTGAACTTGGGTCCTTCTGCTTTGCAGGCAAATGCCTTAACTGCTAAGCCATCTCTCTAGCCCACAACTTATTTTTTTTTAAAAAAAACTAGAGCTAGGTCAAAGCAACACAAAATGGCAAAATTCAATAAATAATTGAATTAATTGAATTTCCCAATATTTTCAAGCAGGAAGCAAATTGAGGAAAGACCATCCTCCTTCCTACCTGTATGCCAACGAGGGTACCCTGTCAGGTCCAGGCTGTTTTCCTGAACCCAGTGTTGACCAGAAAACTTTCCACAGAAGGAACACAAAACCAGAATCACAGTTAGTTTAAAATAATTCAATTAAGTGAAAAAATCACCCTATAAATAAACATATTCCAATGTCCAGTGGAACGCTGGAGCCATGATTAATAGAGTGTTTCCATATCAAAATTAACCTGGTTTTTAACATGTGCATAATTATAGGACGTTGAACATGTCTGTGTTTCATGATGTTCATTTTTGTGTTACAAACACATATTAAATGCATGTGCCATTAAGCAAACTATTATACATAGGCATAGTCTTTGTAGTAATATAATTTATATGGGGGAGAGCATAAAAACATATGCCCTCTTTATATTCTGCTGATTTAAAAAATATGTGTCACCATCTCTACCTTGAACAGATTCATTTACGGGCATATAAATTTTCCTTGCTGTTATGGATTTCACAGGCCCTACAACATGCACAGGATTTTCTGGAAACCAAGTAGAGTGACATTACTTTCTAAGAGGCGTTTTTTTAATGCTTTTATTTGTTAGCTTGGATTCAAGTCATTTAGTGTGTCACCACTGGTACCCTGCAAGCAGCCTGAGCATCTCTTTTCTCCTCTCACCCTGCCTCCGAGGCTCCTGGCCGGCCTTCAATGAGGACAGTGTGTGTTGTGAGGCAGCTGCAAAAGGCTTCACAAATGCTGGTTGACGAGAAGTGACAGCCCTGTATATCTCTCACTGGCACTGACAGCTGACAGATGGATACCACTCACACAGAGAAAAAAATAAAAATAAAGAAGCCCGCGGGATGATTCTGCATTACTCCCTGTTCATGGGGCCACGTGTGATGGAGTGCAGCTCGGAATAATAAACCCTGTGGATGGCTGCAGAGAGGGGCTCTGCACACACACAATGTGCAGGGTTTTCTTCCTCACCCTAAAACGTGAACAAATATAGACACTGAAGCTCTCTCTGCTTTGCGGGTTCTGTTCTGTCTGTTTTTGTTTTGAACAGGAAAAAAAAGAAAAAGATCAGAAGAGAAAGGACAAGAAGTCAAATATTTGCTCACAGAGTGGGAACTAGCCACATGGAACTGCCCAGAAAACCCTGCCTGGGTTTGACTCAATATTCCCGTCGTCCTTCCAATCTGTTTGTTATTATCTTTGCATTGTTGTTTTATTTCTTTCCATAAATCAGACCATCTTTAAAAGCATGGCTGTTTGGTTGGTTGGGAGATGGGAACATAAAACTGGACGGGAGGCTTATGGATAGAAAGAGTGGAGGAGGGAAGGGAGGGGACGGAAGAAGGGGATGAAATCACCATCTAAGTGGAGAGGTAAGTGGAGAGGAACAAGGGAAGAAGAAGAAGAAAAAATGCAAAAAAATAAAAATAAAAAAAGAGCTGAGATATTGAGGGTGGCAGAGATCATAACGTGTTCCCAGGCTTTTTAAAGCTGTCAATAACTCCAGGGTCTGTGATGGCCATCTGTTACCTGACCCCAGAGTGTGGCCCTGTGCCATGGGGCCACTTCCCCTGAACACTCTTGGAGACTAGAGATTTGACAACAGAGGTGCTGAAGATGTCCCATAATAATGGCTTCCATGGTTGCCATGGAAACCTCGGGTTGGGTTTCCCATGGCTCTCTGTCTCTGCCTGCTACCTGAATGTGGGGGCAGAGGATGAAGCAGCCAACCTGCACGCTCATTGGCTGACATGTCTGCCCCTGCGGGAGACTAAGGGCAGCCAGTAGGAAGGCCTGTGGGTTGCTGATCACTTCTTGTCCTGGGCTCCTGAACAGGGTGGACACAATGGGGAGAGTCCATTGACTTTCTAGGCCAGGACAGATGCCCAGTCTTAATGTAGAGAGGAGGTGCCACCTTAAGGCCACCGAATGAAAATGTGTCCTGAGATGATCTCTAGGACAACCTCCCTGAGGCCCAATCTCCCTAGAAAAAAGAAGTGTGTAGAGTGTTGACCAGCAGGGGTGGCACAAATGAAGGAAAAGAATAGCAACCAAATGAATGAATGAATGAATGAATGAACCCCTATTGTTCTCAGAATAAAGTAAGCTTATTAATTGCTAGCACATTGTCAATTTTGAAAAATCAGTTCAATAGGCCCTATTGTGTCTTATTGAAATTTTCTGAAGCAATAAGTCTAATTTTACAAACTGCATGCCAGCCCTGCTAATCTGTACAGTGACATAGTTTTGTTTCCATTTTAACATCATGGCGTCTGGCATCCATCCGCAGAGTAACTTAGTGTCATTGAGGCGCGTGTGTCTACATCAGCCACGTGTTCCTTACCACACTTCCCTTCTAGAATGGCTCTTTGATTAAGAGTCTGCTAATGCTTCACACAGCCTCTCCCAAGGAAGTTCTGTGACACCCACACTCACACCACACTTATTACTTAAGGGCTGCATCATGGTCTTCAAAGCGGTAACTTACTCCAATCACCTAATTTGTCACCTGCAACTTCATAAAACGTTCCTGGAATGGAAACTTCCCAAGTGGGTCATGGCGAGGGGAAGTTTCCAGCAGGAGTAAGCAAGGAAAACAGAGAAAGGAAGGATCATGGGCATTTTATGGTTTCTTTTTCTTTTAATTAAGTACGAGCAGTGGTGTGTGTAAAGCTGGATTGTTGCCATATTAATCAACCTGAGGAGAGAATGATACAAACTAGCAAAAAACAAAAAGATCAAAAACTATTAATCATAGATCATTTAAAGTGGGATGACCCCCCCCCCATGTATACTATTTTTCCTTTCTATAATTCTTCTGAATTGATCCATTCAGCCTGTGGAACGTGGGCTTGAGCCATGAATTTCTGCTGTGGTTTCATGGGAGTTTGGCTGAGTCAGGCCTGCTCACCTAGAGCACCACACACTCAGGTTGTCATGAGTGGGGCATTCATGCCACACCAGGCCAATCAGATTCTCTGCACAAGTAATGCATCTGAGCTACCCATAAGTGATGACTACTATTGTCTTAGTTTTCAAATAGAGAAACTGAGGCGCACAGTTTCTGTGCATCTGGCACATTTTCTTTTTTTTAAAATATATATTTATTGTCCATAATGAGTTACATTATTTAGTGGGCAAACCATGAGTTGTTATCCCGAATTCCCCAATTCCCCCCCTCCCCATCCCTGATCAGTTGGATATCCTCCTCCGTCAGTTCAATAGGTCCTATTGTGTCTTATTGAAATTTTCTGAAGCAACACGTCTAATAACATATAAGTCAAAGCAATAAGTCAAAAGCCACTTGCTGGGGAGGTTTTAAACAGTGTTTCTAGATGCATCCCCACCATGACATTTCCACTGGATACAACAGATTATTTTGTTGTTGTTGTTAAATGTGATAGACCATTTTGTAATTTTTTTCTTTTTATCAAGAATGTTACTATATGAGCATACAGTAATTTTATCATGTTTCTATTTTTTTATCTTTTTGGATCCCCTCTTCCTCTACCATGATCCCCGAGGGCCCTCTGCTTTCTCCATTTTGTTGTCTCCTTTCCTTTGTCCCCTCTGTCTTCCATGACACAATGTTGATGGGCTTAGAACTGTGCTTGCTGATCTCATGTACAAGTGGCCGCCGTGGGTCAGAGTGCACCAGGCAGTTCTTAGCACGTCTACACAGCCTGTGGCTTCCGTGATTCTAACCTCTTCTTCTGCAATGCAGAATAGGTTTTCAAGGACTGTTATCCTAACTTTACTTTTCCAAGTCCTTTCCCACTATGATATGTTTGTGTGTATATGTGCATGTGCACATATGTGTGCAGGCTCATGTGTATGTATACTCTACTTACTGAGGCAGGGTCTCTCACTCAAATGCGGAGCTCACTGATTTGGTTAGTTTAGCTAGCCATATGCCCCAAGGATCTCATCTCCACCTTCCACCTAGGTGGGTTTGCTCCTAGGGAGGTGGAGGCATGAGCCACACGTCCTAGGAAGCAGTGTCCATTGTCTAGTTTTCACAGACCAGCCTAGCAGAAGCTCAGGCCCAGGATGAGTGAGAATCTGGACAACCTCCAGGGAGAGAGCCAGCTGAGCAGACAGGAAGCATTCTGGGGACACCTAATTAAATGAATCATTGCAGGAAGATCCCTGGAGCTTGTCATGTGTGTATGCCTCGTTCTGGGTCCTGAACAGAGCATAATTCCGTGTTGATGAAAAACCCAGGGTGGGAATGAAGACAGGGAGGAAAGTTGGGGAAGTTTGCATTCATTATAAATGATTTCATTCAGTTGAAAAAAAGTCATATTAGTGAAAAAAATCACAGATTTTGGGGGCTGGGGAGATGGCTTCTCAGGTAAGAACGCTTGCCACACACACAAGCATGAGGGCCTGAGATGGCCCAGCTTGTCCTGAGTTTGATTCCCCAGCACACACATAAACAATTGGACGTGACCATGCACACCTGTAACCCTAGTCTTGTAGAGAACAGAGACTAGAGAATCTTTGGGACTTTCTGGTCAGCTGATCTGACAGAAAATGACAGCTGCAGGTTCAGTGAGAGAATCTGTCTCATGGAAACAAGCAGATAATCGAGGGGAAAAAAGCACCTGACATTCTTTTGTGGCCTCTGCACTTGTGCATCCACACACAGGTGTATACACCACGCACACTGCACACACACACACACACACACACACACACACACACACACACACACACACACACTGAAAAGAGCCACAGATTTTTAAACTTCCTACACACCCATTTTATAATTGGGATGAACTGAATTCAGAGAAGAAAATGTGCTCAGCTAACATGGACTCCACCCTGGCTTCACCAAGTAGATAGACTTTGTTTCTCTTCTATGTGGTGCTCCATGAAGCCATGAGGCATGTCTCCAAGGAACCATGGGTAACTATCTCCCCTTGCCTTCCTCCAGTTGTCTCTTCCAGGGAAGATCTCTAGGCAGTCAACCTACTTGTGGAATGAATCAACTGTCAGTGTCCCCTTTCCTGAGGAGTGTGATGTCACCTTCTCCCCAGCAGTATGAGCCAGAAGTTCACAGGTCAATATATAGTTTTTTCTTTGTCACTACAATGTGAAGCTTTTGTCAGTAGTAGATTAAGGATTCGGACATGACATACTGAGTTCCCAGTGAAGGCAGAGGCCCGGCTCTATAACTAGATGTGTATGAACTCACAGCATGTGACACTTAGCTTTTCAAATCCTGCAGGATGGGACACGGAAATAAAGCTGGTGCCTCATTGGCACAGATTGGGCTCCACTTTGTGTGGATTCTAGTATACAAAGTAGATGAAGACAAATAAAGACAAGGAGGGGCTGGAGAGATTGCTCAGTGGTTAAGGTGCTTGCCTGCAAAGCCCAACGATTCTCCAGGACCCACGTAAGCCAGAAGCACAAAGTGGTGCGTGCATCCAGGGTTCTTTTGCAAGTGGCTAGAGACCCTGGCATGCCCATTCTTTCTCCCCCATCTCTCTTTGATTTCAAACACACAAACAAACAAACAAACAAATAAAGGCAAAGAGAACTGAAATCTCCTCAGACCCTGTCTATCCTGATATCTTCCTGTGTATTTCCATCGATGACTTGCCACCAAAAATAACACAGCTCTGTGAGTTGTAACTACCTCACTTTTGCTCTCAGAGTTTCACCTCACATGAGAACCATTCCAAAAGCATTCTGGGAAATTTTCAGACATAGGTTCTGTGCTGAGCTTTCCCTTGGAATGAAGCAGTATCATGCAAGAAGGTGGAGCCATCCTCTCACCCTTCTTACCTCACATGTTTGAGGTAAGGCTTAAGTGAACTAAATTTAGGTAGTGTGAGAGAAAGTTCTGTGGAAATGATGCAAATGCCATTAGATAATTAGATATGATGTTCAAATATATATATATATATATATATACATATATATGTATATGTATATATATAAACACCACACACACAAATATATATATACATATATATATGAATACTCTTGAAAAAAAGAATGTTCTTGAATGATAGAACCTGATTCTTCTCAGCTAATTCCCTACAGGCCAAAAAGATTGTTTGTAGATAATCATGGATTAATTGTAAACATAAAGAAAGACACTTAAAAAATATATCAAAGCTCTTGCTTCAGGGCAAACTCAATGTCATGAAAGCTGAAATGTTTTCTTTTATCGGAGATCCTTTCCTGGCACCTGAAATTATTTCTTTCATGTCTGATAGCGAAGACTGAAGCGGGCGGCTCCCTGGAGATGAGCAGTTGTTACTATGGTCTCATAACATATTGGCAGTTTTTGTGGCATCCAGATACACCTGTCATTCACACGACACTACCTGCAGATGTGACAAACCAGCATGGGCTCCCCCTGCCCCTCCCCCATCTGGCTCATTCCTACATAAGTATTGTTGAGGCCACATTTGCTTGAGGTTACCTAATGTCACCTCTATGCTTTGTGACTGCAGATCTACAGGAAAAGCACATGCACAGATGAGGACTGCAGAGAAAGGAACTGATAAGCATGGCTGCCTTGGACTCTGGACTCTGAAACCTCCTTCCTGCCATAGTGAATTCAGTTTCTACTAAGTGTAGAACTAAGAGGAAGAATTCCAAGTTTGGGGAACACTCCTAGACCTCGTGTGTGGTTGTATCACTGCTATCAAAGAGATCAAGGAAACAAATCCCCAAGACGTGTTGTTACACACACACAAAAAAAAGGTGTCAGGATGTAACAGCACCAATATAGGAAGCCCTCTGCAGGCCACAGCCATGGGCAGGTGGGAAGTGTATTCCAAGAGTATTTCCAGGATGTGCTCCAGGGACCCCAGAGTCCAAAATGTACTTTCATTTAAGATCGAATCCAGGGGTGTGCTAGGTAAGAGCTCAAGAGGTAAGCTATACCTTCAGCCTTAATGTGAAATTTAAAACAATATTTTATTTGTGTATTCATTTGAGAGAGAGAGAGTGTGTCTGTGTGTGTGTGTGTGTGTGTGTGTGTGAGAGAGAGAGAGAGAGAGAGAGAGAGAGAGAGTGAAAGAGGGAGAGAGAATGGGTGTGTCAGGGCCTCCAGCCACTGCAAAGGAACTCCAGACAACACATGCTCCACTTTGTGCATCTGGCTTTATGTGAGAACCGGGGTACTGAACGCAGGTCCTTCTGCTTTATGGGCTTAACCACTGAGCCATCTCTACAGCCCCCTTCATGTGAAATGTTTAAAATGAAGATATCCAAAATAGATTTTTAACCTTAATACAGTCTGTCCACATTAATTCTTCCCAGAGGTTTGTCCCACCAAAATTCTTCCCATCTTGCTATGTGAAATGCAGATCTTGGTTCTAACAGCTTCAAAACCTCACCTTTCCTTTACCCACATCCACATCCAGGGGCTTGATTCAGGTACCTCTGTCTGATACAAAAAAAAATCCTGAAAGACAGAATCAAAACACTTATAATTATCGTTTGTGAAGAAAATGTGTAAGCTGTCTTCCTGGAGACTTAAGAACCTCCTGACCCTTACGCTGTTAGCTTGACAGCCAATGGGATTTGGCAAAGAATGAGTTTTCAGGTTATGGTGAATATGATACACAAATGTGGGGTGTGGGGATTGTGGGTTCAACTCAACTGGTATGTTGTTATTGGCACAAAAGAGACCCGGTGTAGATTCTAACAGGAGAAGAAAGAGGGAGGGAGGGAACAGAGAAGCTGCCCTTCATAAGAGACTGACTTTGTCAGCCCTCCACTGCCTCCTGGGCTCAGTCATTTCCACCATGATCTTGAAAGTCATGTGTCAGTATTCCCTACTGACAGATGAAAAAATCATATTCCTAAATCACACAACTAGTTGGGTTATGAAACCTGCGCCTCTAGCCCAATTCTGTAATCCATTTGAACTATACCCCATTAATGCACGCATAGCCCACTTGAGGAAAATACACTGAAAAGCATCTCGAATTTGCTATCCTGTTGATTTTACCTAATCATGACTAGTAAGCATAACTTTCTGCCATGTTTTCTCACATATCCTTTGGGCAACCTGTCTTAAAGGGTGCAAAAGAAGAGACATGATTTTGTAGGAGTGTGGATCCCATCCCATCAACTCTCCTCACCATCCTTGGAGCACCACTTTGATCCTGTCAGTCTGGTGAGGTCAGACACAAACTACTAGAGTTCCCTCCATCACCCCAGTACCCTCCTGCAAATGCCCAGGATCAGAGACCATGGGATACCCTGATCGGGCTCCAGCTTGCACCCAGATCCAAGGTAGGGACCCCTAAACCGTGCACATAGGGTGGGTCGACAGAGCAAGAAACAGCAAGTAACGGATGATACAATTACAATGACCTGGCAGCATTGTCCACACTCAGCCCTGCCCAGGTCAGACGCTTTGCTTTATCCTGGTGACTATAGGCTGGAAGGAATCCACTCCACATGGAAGTGGGCATCATCCCTGGGATCTGAAGGATTACACATTATTTTCTTTTCAGGCATTAAAAAAAAGGTTGGAGCCAGAGTGGATGGTTCCAATGCTATGGTGGTGCCAGACATCCTGGTGAATTTTTTTAACCTTCCATGCACAAACTGGAAGCTAGACATGGTGTAGGTTTGCCAGTGAATCAGGAGCCAGTAGTTGCGAATGCCCACATGAGAAGGCTGAGGGGAAGAAACTTCAGTCTCTGCAAGATGCAAATCAAAGCTGGGACAGAATTCAGTCTCTATGACAGAAAACAGTGATTTTAAGCAGTGACTCACCAAGTTTAATTCCTGGGCTGATCTCAAAATAGCATTTTTGTTCTTTTTTTTTTGCAATGAGAAACATTAGAATGAAGTTCAAATCTCTTCATCTTAAATTTGTGAACCTATCACTTTACTGAAGCATTTGTCCACTTTTACAAGCTGATTTATGGGGACCATAATGTGATTCATCATGTCGTCCTGTAAATAAATGCGACACTTCATTAAACAAGGTAATCAAATTTAAGCAGTGCCACTTCCCTGTTAACAACTGAGACTTTCTGTCTCTATGTTCCAGAGGTCCGCCCACTCAGATGAAAGTGCTCTCTAGGAGTGCTGTACCCCTCTATTTTCAAAGGGCTGGGCGCCTGCTTTTTTCACAAGAACTAATAATGGCATTAATAACAACCAGCCATTTGCTGTAATGAAGCATTTTAAGATGTGGATCTCCTCTTAAGGAGAGGGGAGGGACATCACTTAGGCTCATTAGACTTGGAATGTTGGGACATCTTGGAGTAGCAGATATAGCAAGCTCAAAGGACACTTCCAAAGGGTGCTTTCTGGAGGCAAGTTTTCATGCTATTTTTGTATTTGCCATCTGGAATGACATGGCAAGCTGGCAAACACAAGGGTAATGTGAAATATTTCCATCACATAATGTTACTTGCAAATTCATCTGGGAATGTGTGCCTCAGAACATCAGTAAGATAAGTGTAATTAGTCCAACGATGACCTTCCCAGTGGGGTCAAACAACTGGAGTCCTGTTTCCCTGTGAACAAGGCAATGCCAGGAAGGGAATGATTTGCCTGAAAGAGATACACAAAGTACAGGCAGTGTCTAGAAGTCGAGGGAGGATGGTGACAGGTCTTCACGTGTCCCGTGTCAGCACTGCACAGAGGTCATAAACATCAATTCTTCCATCACACATGCCATGGGATGTAGCTAGTTTTAAATTAATATGAGAATTTCAGAAGAAAATATCCCAACGAGATGGGGTGGGGCATTCCACAGTCATCCAATACGGAGTGGTGACTCTTTTTCTGACCATTGTGGGAACCTTCAAGTCACAAATGTATGTTCTCATGGTCAGTCTTGGTGATTTCAAAAGAAAATTGGGGAGAATGGACACAAGCTAAGCACATGTGTCTTTAACCTGCTTCCATGTGAGTGTCCCTAAAGTAGACAGCTTTGAAGTTTCGTGAGAATTGATTGCAGTCTGGCCGATGGGGTCTGGACCCTTTATCAGTATTCTAGTGTGAAGGTAATAATGCTGGCTGAGTACACTCAGTCACTTCTGCTCTCTCATTTTAGTGACTGCCCAGAAAACAGAGATGTGGAAACAGTACACGACGATCATGATTTTGAAGCTGGATATAGTGGAGCAGACCTTTAATCCCAGCACCGGGGAGGCAGAGGTAGAAAGATCGCCATGAGTTTGAGGTCACCCTGAGACTACACATTGAGTTCCAGGTCAGCTTGGGCTAGAGTGAGAGACCTTACCTTGAAACAAACAAACAAAGAAAATATCATGATTTTAAGTGCTGAGATGATGACTCACCAGTTAAAGGTACTTGCTTACAAAGCCTGCTGGCCCAGGTTCAATTCTCCAAAACCCACATAGGAATTGATACACAAAGTGGCGCATGTATCTGAAGCTCATTTGCAGTGGCAAGAGGCCCTGGTGTGCCAATTCTCTCTCTCTTTCTCTCTCTCTCTAATAAATTAATAAAAACATTTACAAAAATCATTATTTTATAGGTAAAACAGCATATACGCATATGAAGGACTCCCCTGCAGCCAGGAAGAAGTTATACCTACCCTTACAATAGCATAAAATAGTCCACTCTAAATCACAGAGCACAACATACTGCAACAGAGCATGGTTTGTTATACCGGTGATCATTTCATAGCCAGGTACAGTGTCTACTATAAACAAAGAGGTGTCCATGGTCTAGTATGCATGGCCTAATATACTGGCAGGTACTGTGTCATACTCATTTCATGGACTGGTGTTCATGGACTCATATATGATCTAATGTGTATGGCTTCATGTCCATAGTCTAGAGTACATGACCTAGTGTTCATGGTCCAGTGTATTTAAAATAGTGTACATGGTCTGTTATACACAGTCTCATGTACATGAACTTGTGTACCTAGTTAAGTGTATGGCATCTAGTGTATAGAGTTTAGTGTCTGTGGTAATGTCTACATAGTACAGTATACATTGATTGACATATGTGTTAGGAGATAGATCTGGCTTCTCTGTTGAGATTCTCAGAGGACTGAAGCAAATGTAACAGAGGTCTGTGAAGGTGAACTCTTGTTAGCTTCTAGTTATATCCTGAATATGTGAGAACACGGCATGCTCATGGCTTGTTTACGGGGTGTCAGGGAAAGTAAGGAGCCAGGAATGCTTTAGGTAGAATGATGGAGCTTGCTGGTTGCTCAAATGAAAGGCATTGAATCAGAGGTTTTGCACATGTGATATGTGAGACATCTCTCAGGCACAAACTAGAGACAAAAGTTGGAATTTCTATGTAAGTCAGGAGTTCAAGAGAGAGACTGGGACTGAGACATGGGTTTGGGACTTCTGCTATACAGTCTGGATTTCAAGCCACGTCATGGTGTAAGTGTGAGAGACAAGAATCCAGGTCTGAGCCCTGTGGTCTGTCACTGGAAGAAGATTCAGAAATGAGAAGGAGAAGCAATGCAGACAACAAAGGAAGAATGCTCATTCACGAGTCCTGGCCTTGCTCAGCTATTTTTCTCAAAACTAGAAAAGTAGAGCTTTGTGCTATGTCCCTTCACCTAAGCATGTGCCTCCAGCCATCTAGGTGAAATTTACATTTCTTCATATTTTGTATGCATGTATATGGTGTGCATGCGTGTATTTATACATGTTAATATGTGTGCGGTTGTGTGTGTGCGTGTGTGTGTTCACTGTAGTCCAGAGGATAATCTTGTGTTTTACCCTCAGAAGCACTGTTCACCTCTTTTTGAGACAGGGTTTCTCATTGGCCTGAAACTCACCAATCAGTCTAGACTAGTGTGTCAATTACTTTCTCTTTGTTGGGACAAAATATCAGAGCAGAGGCAGCCTAGGGAAGGAAAGGGTTGATTTTAGCTTACAGTTTCAAGGGATAGGTTCATCAAGGGGAAAGCATGGTAGGCACGAGCAGGAAGTCTGTGTCACATTTTCACATAAACAGGGAGGATGTAGTGAGAGATGAATACTGAATGCTCAGCTAGCTTTCTCCTTTTTTTTAATTTAATATTTATTGTCCATAATGAGTTACATTATTTAGTGGGCAAACCATGCGTTGTTATCCCGACTTCCCCAATTCCCCCCCTCCCCAACCCTGATCAGTTGTATATCCTCCTTCGTGGGCTGTCTGTATTAGTCCTTGTGGCAAGGGATCCTGTATATCTTAGTACTCATCCTGGTCTTCCTGGCCCAAGTGAGTTGTTACTGATGGGTGCTATGCCTCTGGACTGTCTCCCCCACCACAGCTCTCACAATCTTTCTGCCCCCTCTTCTGCTCTAGCTTTCTCCTTTTAAGCATTCCAGGAACCCAGCCCATGGGATGGTACCATCCACAGTAAAAGTTGAGGCCTCCCTCCTATTCTAGAAAAAAAAAACCCTCACACACTTGACCAGAGATATGTTTCCACAATGATTCTAAATCATGTGAAGCTAACAACCTGAGATTAACCATCCCAACTAGCTAGCCTGTGAGCTCTAGGGATCCTCCTATCTCTACCCCCCCAGTGCCTCCATGAGGAATATTTTTATGTGGGCACTGGGGACTGAACTCATGCCCTCATGACTGCAAGGCAAATGCTTTGTTCACTAAACTATCTCTCCAGCCCCCATTTCTTCTTCTTCTTCTTTTATTTTTCAACATGAGTGTCATTTTGATATGGATTATGATATGGGGTGTGGAGAAGGATTAGAATTTAGATAACCCCAGTAAAAATGTCATTGCACCCCAAGTTTAAAGAGTATCCGAGCTCTTGTCTCTAAAGTTAAAGAATTAAAATCATAGACAACCAGATAGTAAGGTATAATGGGAGACTTTATTATATAAGGGAACATAGGGAGTTAGAGTTTTTCAGCCACAAGTGTGGGGAACACACGTGTCAGAGAGTTTAACAAAGCTTATATTGTTTAGCTAAATAAGCAGAAACAGAAAAGATAACAGGGAACTCCCATCATGAGAAGGAGAAGTTCATGAGGGAAAAAGTCTGGAACCTACACCCACCCCAGCCATTAGCTGGGGTGGGGGAAGGCCTCACCTTCCTGAGGCTTGGATCAGCAGTCCCTTTACTCCATTGCCACGTGGGGGAAGAGAGTGGCTTCCTCTAGGGAAGTGAATTTAAGTTCTCCCCAGGTGAGTCAGAGAGACAGCTGATTGGTTCATATTTGACCAATCAGTTTTAGCACCTAGGTTGTAGCTCTAATTAGACACCTCCCACTCAAGGGGAGGGGCTGCATCTGTAGAGGTCTGCCATTCACAATCCCCCCTCGGAAGAAATAATCCTAACTGCTGTTAGGGTATGGGGTGTGAAAAAAAAGCATCAGAAATACATGTTTAAGAAAGTAATAGTACCAAAAGAAGTACATATATGTTTAAGAAATAGAAGTAATAATATCCATTTTTGAACCTATTAAGAAGCAAGGCAAGCTTAATAGAGGCAAGCTCTGAATGGGGAGGGGTTAGGGAGGAACTTGGCAACCTTGTGTGGGGTCTCACTCCTAAACTCTCACAATTTGACAATTTGCCTTGGACCAAAACTAGGTAGATAATGCAAGCTCTATTGGCAGTTCAAGTGTAAAATAAACATAACTTGGAGGGAAATAGCTCCCATTGACACCAAGGTAGCCCAGTGCAGTAGAAGTGACATGGAAAGAATTGCTCCAAACTAGGCAATTGCCAGGAAAGACACACTTTTCTTATAAACACTCGCACCCAGGATTGTGGGCGGAATACCACTGTCTGAAAAGGCAATCAGTCCTGTGTCCTGAGAAATACTTGAGGACAGCATAGACATTACCTCACACAAGGAGGAAAAAATCCACACACACAAAAAGGGATTCTGATGCTGGGTGAGTGTATCTCTAGAGACATGTAAGGAAATGAAGGCAAAAATCGGTTTGGGATGCATGTGAAAACTAATTAAAATATATCCCAGGAGATGGGATGGTCAGCCAGGGTTATGAGGGACCCAGTGGTGAAGAGGAGGTGTCACATGGCACCCACAGTTCCTTGGGGACTTGAGAAGGTCAATATGGAGTACACACGTCCTGACTTTAACCCTCCTCTGCATGATTACCGAGATTGGCCCTTTATGAATGAATCAGTGTATTAGGACTTTAATTAGCGTTTTTATTATAAGTGCCATAGGTTACTTTAGAAAATTATGCAAAGACATATTAAAATAAAGTAATTTCTACATCCATCACCATGAGCTCCACGTTTTCAATTTTGGGGTCTCCCCCCCTTTATTCTTTTTAGTGACATGTGCACACGTACATACATTAATATTAAGCATATGATTATACACAATTTTTTATTTTAGCATTATTCTCTTAATTTTTATTTCCTATAGCTTTATATTCAAAAGCATTTTACAATTCATTCCCTTTTTTAAAAAGCACTACAGTTGTAAACCTCTAAGAAAATGTCTTTTCCATAAGAGATGATCGAAGTTAAAATCTATCATCTCTGCAGTTCTATACATTTTGCCAATTTGACTTTATATTAGAAAAACCATAGGCACTTTCTCTCAGTTACAAATATAAACATAAATATTACAGTTTGTTTTTTTTTCAAATTTCAAATGCACAACTTTCTGCCGTACCCAGAAAGCCCCCTGATATGAACGACTGGAAACAAATAAAAGAAACATTGTTTAAAACATCCTTGTTCTTTTTAAAATAATTTTTTTCAGGAGCTACAGTATTAACCTTCCTCAATGTATGATAGCTGATTCTTCATTGCTGGACCTTTAATCCTATTAACGAAGAGTTTTGCAATGACGATTCCCAATCGGACAGATATTTGACATTGCTTTCTCCCCAGAACAGGTAAGCCTGGTGATTTGTGGCATGAAATAAGGAATAGCAAAAATTTCTGTGTTCTTTTCCCAAAATCAGACAGTGGATTCTCTGAGGCCCTTTGGATAACATTGTCATATACCCTGTTTGAATCTATTTGGTTTAGGGATCGTGTTTTAGTGTCTTTTCTGCTCTGTCTTAGCAGATAGATTTGGTAGGTAGCAGCCTAAGCTACCCAAAATAAGATAAAAAGAAATGACAATTGTACTTGACAATGAACCTGCTCATTTCCCTCGGGTAAATTAATAAAATGGATCAGAGCACATGATTCTAGCTCCATGTATGCACTTACTCTCCTGCTTGTTGAATACTCTTTCCATTTCCCTAATTTGAGCTGCTATTTTTATCCCATGCGCATTTCCCTGCATTGTTATATGTGAAATCACTTGCATGGCTTCCTTTGCTGCCAGCTCTCGGAGCTGCTTGGGCTTAGCGCATGGGGAGGGCGCCTGAAAGCTATTTGCCATAAATTCCACCTGTTTAAAGGGTTCTATGGGAAGATTAGGGCATTTATCCAATTAAATCTTGGTTTGGCCAGACCATCAATGCAAGACTTAGAAGGTTGCCTAGCAGATTATCTTTTTTGTTGTTGTGGTTGCTGCTGTGGAAAAAAAAAA